>JARQST010000599.1:0-32747 GCA_030142225.1 Pachycephus smyrnensis
ATAAACTTTAAAAAATCTGTAAGCAATTGAAACATATTCTATAATAATAATAACAATAACAATAACAATCCAGCAAAACACGAAGCAGTAGTTACATATTGGGAACCGTTAAAATTTCGTACTCAGGGATATAATAGTTATGTATATCAGATATTTTATGATAATTATTATACCATGGAGTAGAAAGTTTTAACATTGCCGAAATGTAACTGTTACTTTGTATTTGCTGGAATGGATACATAACGAAACATTATAAATTAACAAAAATCAAATTGTAAAAGAATCTCACCTTGCCATAATCGCTACTCCTGTGCCAACGGGATCCTTTCTAACAATTGCCCATGATTCTTGCACAAGTCTTTTCTGTTTTCCACTCAACCCTGTAGCAGGATCGATTACCGCGTCATTCGCATTACCCCAAAAGTAACTCACTAGAGAACCCATACTTAAAAAAAAAAGAATTGTCACAATATACTGAGAAAAAATATGTATCACATAAAATTTAACACTAAACAATAAAGAAAATAACACTATAAATAATAGATGTGAACTTAGTCCGCGCGATACGAACTGTCAAGTAATTTCTGTGCGCGATGCGAACCGAGTCTGATAGAATAATAAGGATACGCGCATGTGTATATATGTATACATATTATTCCGTTATGAACTTATATGCATACATATTGTGTTGTTTGTGTATTTTTTGCTACTTAATTTTTTTCCTTTATTCACAGAGACCTTGCTCTTCGAATAATTATCATCCCATTAAACTTTCATTGCACGTCGTTATCCCAAGTTCAATTTAATTGGACTCACCCGGAATAATAAAGTATACAGGATGACCTTTGAGAAATTACGAGGGATATTTCAACAATTATAATAAAAAAATGATTTATTTTTCTTGTTTTAAAGAATTTCTAAATGACACACACCGATGGGTTGTGATCGAGAGTTTGACTGGTACAGACGGCGGTTTCACTCTGTTTAAATATAGATTGAGGGTCAGGCTTGGATGATTCAACAGTGTCTTTAGAAATACAGGGGCCCGGTTCAACCGGTTTTCTGAATAGGACTCAATTCTCCTACTATAATGCTATCTCATGATACTTCAACATTCCCTAATTTGCTATCATTAAATACTGTTTGCTTGTATAAGCCACTTACAAGGAATGTTATCTTGGTAACACCCCGAAGCATAGCGTGTTTTCTTAATATGGTGTAGAGCAACTCAAAATAGGTATGTATGCAAAAAGTTGGTGGCCTATATGAACATTTGATGGGTCAAAATAGCCCTCAAAAATCGGGAAATTTTCAGTTTTTCCCATATATCTCGTAAACTATGAAAGAAAAAAAACTTTAAATGTTCGGTAAGTTTGTTTTTGAGTGACCTATCGAAAACTGTTGTAAATTTATCGATATTTGAAAAAATACACCACTCACCCTCTTGATCATCGGTATTTCAGAAATGATTTTTCTTTTTTTTTCTTGCATATTGTAACGTGGATAGTACTACTTACGTACACAAAATGTTGGATATCATTTCAAATGTTATATGGAATAAATTACCCTCGAAATTTTTTGGAAACAGATTTTTCATATACAATTCGAACAAAATATTTGGATTGGACCCAAATGTTCTTCCCTTTCAAAAGGCTATTTAATGATAGAGATTGTTTTATTTTTTAAAACCATACTCCTACTTTCTACTATTACTCCTATTTAAAATGTTTATATAACATAACTATACTCGGTTATTCAGACCAAACGCACCACCTGAACATGGTTTTGCCATAAGAATCAAATGGGCGCGCTAACTTCAGAATTTTTTTATCTGTGTATTATTACTTAATGTTTATTTAACCTTAGCTTACCACACTTTTTTGCATACGGACAATCCACACTGTTGTCCCGGGGGCTAAATTCTGATTTTTCATCATAACTCCAACGGAAATGGACATGTTTTCGTTTTTTTTTTAATCTATCGAGAATCGATCAAAGATCAGGCCCATAATTAAACAGAGTCGATAGAATTAAGGAGCTCCGAGATATATGCGTTTAAAAAAAAACCAGAAACGCTAAAAAAACTCGATTTGGACGTTTTTTTCAAAAAAATCATATCTTTTCTGTTAATATACCGATTTGAAAAATTCTTGCAAATTCTTAAAGGGCACACTTGAAGTCATTAAAAAAATTTGGCGACCCAATATTCCAATATTTTCAACAAAACTGCAGGGGGTCAAAATGACGCATTTTCTATAATACTTCGTATTGTTATGCCTCCCCAGATAATTGAGGGATTAAGAACCGTTACTCCGATCCTTCGTTACGCTTTCCCCATCATAAAACTATCCTTAACCCAAAATATCCAAATCCTCATCCCTTGGGCCTCAAAATAGGAATTTCCCATCGTAAAAGAAAACCTCCCCTCCTACCTGAAAACTCTCCATTTCCCGTTAGATAAAGTTTCCCTTTTTAAGAGAAGTAGCGTTTAAGTTTAGTTTTAGTCGAGCCGTTGCAAAATGAACATATTTCGAAGAGTTTAAAATAAAAGGATTCTCTGTCCTATGCTGTGTCCCTTGACTAACGAAATCCGTTCGCGAAGGCATAGCGACAGAATCTTATCTGCTGTGTCGTGTCTATAGCGAGATTGTTCGTCACGGCATAACAGTATGCTCACTGTTGGGTGATTAAACGACAAATGGCTCGTTCCGATGCCTCTACCTACCGAGAAGACCTCAAACTTTTTTACGTCAAGGTCACAACCCCCTCCCCTTCCAACTGTCGAAATGCCAATGCGAGAAAATTCCGCTGGGGTCTCAGGGACACCAGTGTAATAAGCTAGGGTTAATTCAACTAATTATTATTCAAAGAAATTAATTTTCTCCGTATATGACTGGAAAGAAAAAGGTTGAATGAATTTGTATGAAGGAACGTTTGAATGATTAAAGATTTATTAAGAAGAGAATGCAAGTTGAATATGATATTTGGTCTCTTGTGCGTGCGTTCACTAATAGCATTTCTACCCACCTGACTACAAAACTTGTGCCGTCTAGGGGTGTCTGCTCGCTCAACGTCGCACACCGCTTCTTGGAATGTAACATCCCACCGTCGCCTGCTGCACACTAGCTCTTTCTGATTCGACACACACAAGGGACGAAGTGTGATAACTTATTCTTCACAGATATATGGTAAAATTGCCAAACTCATTGTTAGATAAATTAAATAAAATAGTTTTTAAGGCGGTTGCAATACAGAGTAAAAAATGTATTATTTAGCAGTGCTTTTAATTATGTGAGTGATTTCCAATTAGGATAAATAATGCGTTCATGCATTTGGCCTTGACAAATACAATTTCGTAACATCCAGTTGAATACCAATTGATAAGGAAATCATTATATGGTGAACATTGTATGTCCTTGCAAAATGTGTCTTACAATTGAATTACAATCAGGTTTTATAGAGTGACTGTGGCCATGCAGTAAATAATATAATTGACTAATTTATATTGTTGACCTTTTATCATTATCATCACGATACTTCAATATATTTCATACAAATCATAATTTTTCTTTTTGAAACGATTAAGTAGAATTTAAAAGTCTACAATAATAGACAAATAGTTAATGTGACAATAGGAAAAGTGAAGACATTAGAAATGATTTGATAAAAAACAATCACGTTTATACCTTCATATTAAATTGTTAAGGGGACTAGGGAGTACATCATAACCTCAAAATGGAATATCGTAATTTATAAGAATGTAATAATAAATTCTGATGTAATTACAGTGCACGCATATTCTCCAAGCTGTACTTACACTTTCTGTTACTTACATGCCACTATTATGCGAAATAACTGACAAATGAACGTGAGTTGCATGTAAATTTTTGACGTGTAAGATGCCTGTGTTAGTTTTGCATGCATCTCATGTTCTTATTTCGCAACTATTCCTTACGAAAGTGCCAGTTCCGTAACTGTACACGAAGAAAATTTTGTAATAAATATTTCCCTGGAATGCACGGAAAAAATTGTAGTGTGTACCTAGTAACACTGGGACGTAACGGTATAGAATAATGCGATGTAGAGGTCAGCAGAGGTGATAACTTGTGGGGCAGCACTTCAGACCCTGCTAGCTCGTACACGCCCCCTACAAACCGAAGTTTTTCGAAGGTGACCGACCGTTTTCCACTACAGCTAGTTAAACTTTATATGAATTCACTGGAAAATTTGTGTGGAATCTAACAATTCCTCCGTTGCTTTGCAGCACGAACATGAAATACTCTTTTCCAGAGTAAAAATTGCGACTGGCCATACATATTTTAATAGTTGGTCAGAACCTCTTCCAAACTCAATTGATTACAAATTACAACATTTTTAGCATATTTTCCAGGTCTCAAAATTTTACCACCCAGCAGAATACAAAAATATTAGGCGCACTATCTAAAATGTCTCTTTTTCACAGTAATATTGTACGATATTCTACTGTGTCCCAGGCTTACCCCGCATTACACTGTAATTTTTACTATAAAATTCTCTCCGTGTAGAACGTAAATACACGTGCACTCCAATTCGATAAAGATAATGCATAAATTCCGTGTAATTTATAATTTTTGTGATTGGAGATTCAAGAGGGCTGTTGACACCCTCTAACCTCTTAAGAAATATTGAAATGTGGTTTGTGCTAATTAAAGACTATTCTACAATGAGTCGTAAGTCGTAAGTCGTTGTCGTAAGTCTTTTCTAGATCCCAATCAGAATTATTTTCTCTGCTTTTTCACTGTTCCCATTGGCTTATACAAACGGGTCAGTCATATGAGTTGCTCGAATAAAAATTCAGACCCCTGATTGTCCGAAACTTTAAAATAAAAAATGTTCACCAATTAGGAATTCGGCTTTCCCAGTCTTTTAACTAGTACAACTAGTCCAACAAAGTTGTGAACGTGTTTTAAGAGCATTGAACGACGGGTCACTTGATTATACTTTTCATTTCGTGATGCATTAAGGCTGTGCGGATCAGCTATTCTATATTTGCATACGTACACAAAATGATGAGGTTAGAAGTCAAAGCGCGATGATAACGAAAACCCAACAGGTTATTTAACGTTCACACACACGCGCGCGCACGCACGCACGCACACACATAAAACTATTATTCGATGTAAGAATGTGTTTTCTTTAATAAATCTTAAAGAAATAATAACTATTTACTCAATAAAAGTAGACCACCTACCTCGTGACAATTTGTCCCACCCCTATTACATACATCTGATGAGATTAAAAAGAAAATTACAAATTACTGTCGCAAAAAATACACTTTTATCTACGTTATCTGTGTTAAACAAATTTAAAATCGATCGTATACATCGTGATATATTTAAAACTTTCTGAAAAATTTTACAATCCCCGATCCTCCCTACATAACTTTAGCTAGATGCTGGTGTATTACTCCCAGATAGCACATGATGTTCTCAGAAGGTACTCAATATTCTTAGTAGATCCCAATACATTCTGAGGATATGGAGAGAAAGTTCATATGTCATAAGAATATCATTGTGCTATCTGGGCTAAAAATAGCTTTAAAATATATCGTATACATAGTCTTCAAGATTACTCAGAGAATCCCTTAAAGATGAACGTATAGGCACCATCGATTAATTTTGACCAAGCTTCCGAAACTTCAGAAGTAAATTTTAGGCCTAGAGATTCCTTAAGTACCTCCAAAATAATAGGTTTTAAGTTCTGAAACAAAAAAATTATTCAGGGGGACTGTGGAGGGAAGCATATCACAGCCTCAAATTGGAAAATCGTCATTTATTAGAATTTGATAATTAATTCTCATGCAAACGGAATGCACGCATATTTGTGTGAGATACATGCAATTTTTCGGTGTATGACATCCCAGAAACTGAAAAAGAAATAAACGGAATTGAGGATCGTGCTGTTGAATTCTGCTTTCTTCAAATTACGAATAGAGAGCTGATTTTTTCTTTAAGATTCAATTCTTTTCAATTCGTTAAATCGTTTTTATTCGTCTTTATCCACCCTTCCGTCGCGGTCATGAATTCGATCTTACTCGCTATTCGCTAATATAGGACAATTTGTTCCGGAAGTTTGAAAACTAGATCGAATTTGGCGAACTGAATTAAGGGGACTGGGGAATACTTTCTAGCCTCAAAATGGAATATCGTAATTTATAAGAATGTAATAATAAATTCTCATGCAAACGCAGTGCACGCAGATTTTTGCAAGCTGCACTGTTATTTACATGATACTTTTATTCGGAAAAATTGACAAACAAAGGTATGAGTTGCATGCAAATTTTTGACATGAAAGATGCTCGTGCCAAAATTTTGCAATCATCTCATTCCTTTATTTCGCAATTATATCATACGAAAGTGCCATTTAAGTAATTATGGAACTTACACAAATCTGTGTGCACTCTAATTCGATAAGGATAATGCATTAATTCCGTGTAATTTATGATTTTCGTGATTGGAAATTCAAAATGGCCGTTTGCACTCCCCAGTCACCTTAAGACATTCGTTACTGATTTTATTTTTTTTCTTATTTGTCACATCACTGACAAACAATTGAAAATATACGCTCTGCTTCTGTATTTGAATACAGAAGAGAGAAAACCGATTGAAGTAGCACCTCAATAATAGAAAATATTTGTTTATCATTAACATCCCTTGATTCTAGTACTTTCCTTAAAAATTCATCAACTTCCAATCTGATTAAATGCTTTATTTGCTCTTTAAAGCAATGAACAGAGAAGTAGTAAAAGATATTATAACAAGTTTGTAAATAATAAATTAATAATTTATGATTGAATAAAGATTTATTTATTTAATATTGACTTTCTAGAAAAACTTTCCGTGTATCTAAAGAATCCCGACAAACATAATGTTACATGTAACATGCATGTTCATTATAATTTCAATCATTATGTTTGCTGAGATTCTATACACAAATGTCTAATAGCTGAAATTAATTTAGAAAATTTCTACTATTTTAAATTTATAGCGTAAAGAATTCTCTGACTGTGATTTCAAGGGTAGACCATTCGTATTTAAACGGAGAACAGAAAATGCCACGCGAGAAATTTTCTAAGTACTTTATACGCATGTGCTTCAAGGTATGGGACACAGTTATCCCTGGTTACCCCCACTATCTGGCAACACTGGGACTGGCAATAATGGCGCTGCATGCTAGTTGCACTAGAGCCCTTCTAGGTAGAGTCAAGACAATCCACCGGAAGGATGTTTAGGTCTGGTTTGAAGCCGCTATGACACCGAGCGCGAATTTTCAAACTACCTTGGGTTTTTAAACGTTTATAAACCCTATATAAAGGCAGTTTTATATACCTCATATAATTGTCAACATTTATAATCGGTGCGTAAAACAATACGTACAGATTCCTGTAACCTCTTTTCCCGTAACTAATACAACGACAAACGCCTGTAACATATCCACAACCCATTTCCATTCCGGAAGCAAACCTAAAAATGTCGGAGCCAATCAGAGAAGAGGCGATCGCTTTGTCTTGACTCTATCTGGAAAGACTCTAAGTAAAATTAACGCGGTGCATTTTTACACTAGCGCGCGTTAATTTGACAGTTTCAAATACCGATTTAACACTCTGGATTGACCTTGACTTTTTTACCGACGGATATTTCAACAATTTAGCCAGTGTAATTTTCTCTCTAAAAATAGTGTTAATATTGACACTATAATAGACAGACCTGACAAAAAGTCCACACTCATGCGATTTAACACCGAAAATTTTTTACAATGTGTGACAATATTTAAATATAGGGACTGTCTGTTATTGCTCTGACGTATGTCGGGAGATTACAATGATATAAAAATATGATATTATGTTTGTTACGCTATGAGGTGTATATTGCAACGAGGCGTTACAAGCTTCAGAAGGCCTTCCCTAGAAAATTGCCGAAAAAATTACAAGATAAGGTCCTATCAGGGCTGTGTTCGAAAACCTTACTTTGGTACTCTCTAGTAGCGTTCTGTTTGCCTCATAATAACGCTGATAAAAAAGAACACAATGTGTCAGAATTACTACGAGTGAAATTTTAGAATGTACCCCAGGACGGACAGTTGATTCAATGGCGCCCTGGCTTTGGCATTCCAAAGACATCGGGTTCGATTCCTGGTCAGAACTCCGAATTTTTCCGTAATGTCTAGCCCTCAAACGCTCCCTGACATCCAAAGTGTGCATGAAAAATTATAGCGAGAGATATATATATTTTTGTATAAAAATTCTTATTTTTCTTTTTCCCAATCGTTTCTAATCATCTATTCGATAAATAAAGTGGAAGTTAGTTTCGTTTCTATTTAAATTCATTTTTGTCGCATTTTTTCTATACATCTCAATACGATTTACAGAATTAAAAAACCGAATTGGATCGTATTGAAAATTCTCAATCCGTTTTAATTCTTTCTCAATTGTTGGGATATGCCTGTCTCAACATTTTAGATATCTCGCCACCCCTTCAATTCTTAATTATTCTTTACAAAGGTGCATGTAAGTAATTGTAGAACGTATATATAAATGTAAGTGCTCTCAACACGCATTTCGATGAAGATAATGCATTAATTCCATGTTATTTGTCATTTTCATGATTGAAGATTTAAACTGGTAACTGAAAAGCCCTAGTCTCCTTAAAATGTCTTCACACTTTAATCATGAAAAATGATCTTTAAGCAATGTTAATTAATAATGTTAGAACGACTTACATTAAATTGCTCCTTTGTTTGTCCACGAGTAGCATGTCTTTTTCCTAACGACATCAATGTAGCTGCCACTAATTCAGGATCATCCAAAGAATTAATTGCAGACGATAAAGCATTGATGATGCCGGACCCGTGTGCACGGAACTTGGGATTATTTTTAAGATCGTCAATAGGAATGTTGGCAAATGCGGTAAATAATTTCTGATACTCAGGATACTTTTTAAATAATCTGAAATTTCATTTCCAAAAACAATTCTTTAAATCGTATAGTTGGGTTGTGACATCAGACTCTAATTTGGCAAATAGAATATAAGGAATTTTCTAGATACTACCACGCGCTGTCCAGTAACGAAAATAAATATATTATTCTCTTAAGCATATTCCACTAATCTTAAATTGAGTGCACCAAAATTAATCATAGCAATGTAAAGTATCGTATATTTACTTTTTCTTATCGGTTAACTTAGAAATCCAATGTCGCGACCCGACTATTATAGCATTTTACCCCTCTAGAGCCTTAAGATCGAAACTATTAAAGGAAATATTTACCTATCGATTCAAAATTCATTTTATGTATTTACAAAAAGCATTAGATCAAAGTAAGAAAAAGTATTTCTTTTATTCCTATACCTATGCGGTTACTCGGGAGTATTGCACCAATCGATGTTAAGACATCTATTTAATTTATAAATCAGAACCATCTTCAGGTGGCACAATATTCCTGAATAACCTTGTATAAAATCATCAATAAATCTGAACTTACGCCAACATAATTGCACCACCTGACGTGGCAGAATCCTTGCTTATATGAACCCAAGTAGATTGTATAATTCTTTTTTGTTTTCCTGTCAATCCTGTATCAGGATTGATAACGTCATCATTAGGATAACCATGGTTTTGGTTAAGTATGTTTCCCATTATTTGTTCTAAAAACAACAAAGGTTTCGTTATAGCGATGTAGCAACCATTATTACGTCACTTTATTCACAGTCACATGAATTCTAAATAAAAATCAACCAGTTTTAATGAACAAAAATTCTGAATATTTCTATTTATCACTTAGAGAGAAAAATCGTATATTATCCATACTCCTTATTTTCTATATGTGTAATATATTATTCGTATTTACAAATACTGCAAGTAAATCACTAATTAGGTAAACAAGAACACTAATAAAATGAAGAATCTTTCTAATAGTAATCTCTTCTGTGTTAAATTAGACAACAATAGATCTTTTTGTTTCACGTTCTATTTATTAATTAGAAGAGCTCAACTAACGCGCAGTAGTCGATATTGTAGCGTCAATGGAGGAATAACTTTTGAAGAAGGAACTGGTACAATGCTTTTAAATTGTACTACCATAGTATCCATTTGGTGTCTGAATTTAGCTGGAGTGGGAAAATATGAGAGAAGTAGGGATTAGTTACGTAAACTGTCGCTTAGTCGAACGAGTTAAGGAGGTACGACTGTTTCCTATATATAGTACCCTACGGAACATAACTACTGGGAAGTACTAGAATTCTCACTACTAAGTAAGCATATTTAGTAAATTCGCGTAATACTATGAAGACTATACAACTATGTGTGCGCTACATGATTAGCACTGGTGTCAGCACTGCTATGAGTACTATTGCAAATAACTAGTAGTATGGTCACTACTATGAATAGTGCTCATATTATTTTTTTTTAAATTGAAGTTAGTGTGGTGCAGACCAAGTGAAATGAATGCCGAAAAGTAATCAGTAACAACATTTAATTACAATATATGTTGTGGATACATTGTATTTGTTGCATTACTGTATTCGAGTAATGGGATTACTGCTCTCTGTAATATACATTACTAAGCACTACTGGAAACCATTAGTAACACTACAAAGTATTATTAGATTACAACAGTGACACCACTAAGCACTATTATATTCCAGTATTTATTTTCTGTAAGAGTAGTTTTTTTCTTTTCGCGAATAAAGAGTATACTGCCATTCTCAAAAATATTTGCTACGCAACATATCATCGTTGACCCAATTGCTTAAGGGGTCATTCCGGTTTAGAAGTTGGAAAAAATAGATTTTTTCGTTTGCATTTCCTTAAAGTATAAGGCATCGAAAATGTCTCTGTAAAATATTATAGAAAAATTCGTAAAATTGGCGAAGTTATAGAAGTTTGAATTACACAGCGCGATGTAGAATAACAAATAAAAGCAGGTTTGTTTCGGCTAAGAATGGGACAGTCCCATCATGTCTGAAAATTAATGTAAATTATTGAACAACGAGACGTCTTTAAGAAAGAAGAAGTTTCCCTTTATAGCTCCGGATTAGCTGATTAATGGTAAGTGACATAAATTTTATATTAACCGCATCAAAACGGTACGAAATACTTTGAACGCGTTTTTCTTCGAAACGTCTTTTTTTCAATTGGCGTAGATGAAACCGAAAAGCCGATCGGTCTGAAATTTCAACTTGTTATTCTATATATCACTGGCTGTCGCCGGAAGCACAATTACCTTTTATATGTTGAAAATTTCATATTTTAAACATCGCGAAACTGTCGACAAAAATGGGAAATTTCGATGCCTTAATTTTAAATGCGCGACATTTTTTCAATTTTTCACTTTTAGGGTTAATTGTAGTTCCGGCGATAGCGGTATTCGTACTGATTAAGAATCTTTTTGGTTTTTTAATTTCAGATTATTCTTGAAGCCAAAATCATGTACACCAGCGGCGTATGAATTTTCAAGGACGCTCTCTTCACCATTAATAAACTAAAAATAAAACTTAAACATTTTTTAAATATGCTTTGTACAGTTTAAGAGTGCTACAACAAAGTAAAAAAAAATTGAAATTATTATTCATTGTGTTCATTGAAAAAAAATCCTGAAGATTGCTCAATTTTTCGGTTGGATTACAGGAATGATCTCTTAAGCCAAAAAGCAGAGACGTATACATTTTTTTATTTTACACGCTCTATATTGTTTAAATATTGTTGTAAAAAGTTCAAAAATATTTTTAACTATCTTAATTAACAAACTGTGGTAGTGATTTTCAATGTGAAATAATTTCATGAATTTTGACCGTTCAAAAGCCTAAATACATGATATCAAATAATCTTGATCCAATATTGGCATGTTCTGGCCAAACTTTAACTTACAAGTTTCCACCCAAACATTGGAATAACAGCGTTTTTGACGTGGTCAATAATTTTGTCACTACTGGCTCAAGATTGGTAGCCATGTTCGGTTACGATTGGCTGGTATGATTGGGCCAGGATCGATTACCAAGCTTGTTTTTTGTTTTTTATTACATTGTTAACCTGTTTTCTTACTCAAGACTTTCCTCCGCCAAAACCTTTATTTACCATTTCAACTTTTCCTTCCGATGATGGATTTGAACCTGTGACCCTTTGGGTTGGCTATTGACCTCCTTGGCCACTAGGCTGTTTGAAACATAAATGCTAATCGTATTACACTTCAGGTAGCTGAGGTACAGGTCTTCCTGCAGGCCCTTATTATCACAAAACTGTTTAATGAATTACATTTTTCACAAGATACAATCTTTAACACGTGCGCACTATGATAAGTGTACACACGTATGTGCCAATTAAATAACATTTATTAGTACAGTGCATAAAATACAAGTAAATATTATGACTGTTAAACTTAGCCCCTGACTCGAACCAACATTGGTCCAAGACCTCTCTGAAGATTAGTTAAATACAAAAAACTTCTGAACGCCAAATTTGGGCCCAGACTTGCACTAAGGTTGACAAATGATCTCGTTGAGACTTAATATATTCATATGAATTCCATCTCAACCCGACGTTGGGCCAAGGTTTTGCCAAGAATTTTACCGCTCCTGGTCCACTATTGGAAACCAAGACTTTGCAACTAAGATTGATCGAAGCTTAGGCCGTTTTTCAACCGTGGCTGAGCTTTGGTGATTGTTGCTTGAGATATTACGAAACATAAGTGAATATTTAGTATAATGATAATTTTCATAATTATAATACAATTTGAGATGTAAGTCATCTTGCACTTGTCATCCGTTCCACTAATCATGTTGGCATGAATTTCGGCCGAGTTTTTCATGCAATAAGAAAGTGCCTAGAGAAAATAAGTATTGTATACAGCATGTTTTATCTTATAAGATAACTTATCTGTTCTTGATTTATAGAGTAGAATTGTCAAGCATTTGGTCCGTTAAAAAAAATAAGCGCCTGAAGATAGATAAAACGGTATACATTGTATTTCATCTAATAAAGTACTTCGTCTGTTACCTACAGTCGGTCTACAAGTAAAATGTGTTTAATCGTTGACTGAAAAGGGTTTAGTCCCGGATAGTATATGACATTCTCAGAATATCCTAATTTCATCCTCAACATTCGAAATAGGTACTCAATATTCTCAATAGATCTCAGTGCATTCTGAGCATATGCAGAGAATACTCATACGTCCTAAGAATATCATTGTGCTATCTGGAAATTGACGGATCAAAAATAACGAGGTCTTTAGAAAACCAGATGTGGCTTTGCATACAATTTTTGTTAGAAAGTATGCGTGTGGATGGTTTTGCATTGAAATATAATATATTTATCTATTTTAGCATACATTTCAGTGATTTGGAAAACGACCTATGATTTACTAAGGATTGCATTGTTTGCGATCTGTCAAAAAACACATTTCAATCGTGGACGGACTGTACTTATACATATTATGTGATATGTAATGTCGACTGTGCTGTTAATTTTTAGAATATTTCAGTGTATGAATGTCGACCGTGCAGCCAAGGTAATAAGAAGATACATACAGTTATATTCACAAGAAAATACAGTTTATATTCTAGTTTATATCAGTTTTTAGCGCACTCTCTGTGTTAATATGGAAACCAATTATCACAAATAGGTATTCATGGATAACAAGAGCATAAAATGAATCTCGCTATTGATAGTAGATTTGTGTCCGTGCTAAGGCGTGATGGTTCCATAATTTCTGAGACAACATATCCCAATGATCTTCACATTTATCCTCAAAAACTCAAAAATAGATCAAGATATCTATATCCATTAGAATAACCATTATCACACCATCTTCTAATGCCTTAGACAAAAAGGAGAATACCTATCTATTTACAATTCCACCTAAGAATACATCTAATAAAAGAATGAGTAATTAAGCCAAGTGGAAAATCATTAATAGTAGGAAATATGTTGCAGATAACAAGGCTAAACTGCCGTCACATTAGGGGTCACGATATCAGCACCTTTTTCCTCTTCTACCGTTTCAAGAGAATCCACTCTTGCAGAACTCGCAATTCGATCGAAGCTAAATAAGAAACTACTGCGAAACACAGAATCGCTTGGATAACATTCTTATAAGAAAAATATTACGGAAATAATAAAATAATTCTTGGAATCTTGTTTTATCGTCAATACCTTCTTAATTGAAACAAACTCAATGTGGTTACCAATAATACGGTAATTTTATAATACGTATTGAAATTATATATGTATTGTATGCTTTATGAGAACCGTAAGAGGCGTATATTTATTATACGAATGCATGAAATTAAGCTCAGAGAAAATATATACATGCGTGCATCACATCGACACTGACACTGACAATGATAAGAGGAGTTGAACAAGTCTCCCTCTGCTAGTCGGTCTCGTTATTCAGTACGCAAACAGTCCTCTTCGTGTTCACCGTGTCGTATTAAAGTCTCTTATACAGTTATTAAACGAAATTATATATATATATATATAATATAAAAGGATACAATAAAAGTTCAGGTGCGAACAGGCCTATCAAAGCCTTTTGTAATATGTTCGTGACTTAGTTTTAGACATTAGAGCGAACAAAGGAATTTAAATAATTATTCAAAATGGAAATTCGAATTAGTAGTATGATAACTGGCTGGATTGCTGTGCTTCTATGCCTTTTGGCAAGTTTATATTCCAGTAATGGCAGCACTGTCAACAGGTAAAATAATATACATTGTAAAAATCGTATAGAGATAATGGCGAGATAATTTTAAATGAGATCATTCTTTTTTTAATTGAAATATTCGTAAATCTCGATTCCAGGGGTTATATATTCACTGCACCGAAACACCTATTAGCTGGGGAAGCGGAAACTGTATGTGTATCTTTGCATAATTTGGAATTGCCGGCTCATGTTCTAGTGGAATTATTCACTCTAGAGAACGGCTCCGACGAGGAAATACTGGCGACAACCAACGAGGTCGTGAGGACTGGCAAGTTTGAAATCCCTTTAGTAAATTAATGTTTGACAACGTAATTAGCTCACCCAAGTATCCAGGGAAAGGATAAGGCACGCCATCTCCATGAATCCAATACCTAACAATTTCTATTATTATTTTACGCTGTAACTAACTTTAAAAATCCAAAAAAATAGTTATCTTCTCAACAATACACATTCTTCATTGTACAAAATTAAAAACGAATAGATCTTTGACCTGCGTCTATCGTGCGACAGTCGTTCGCCTGATGCAAGATAAGGAAATTCGAGAAAAACCTGTCTGAGATTATCTGTTGCACAAACATAAATTATCCATCCCAAATCAAAATAGCATATGCATAAATGAAAGAAATAATCAATAAATCGTCCTATATAGATTCCTATTTCGAAAAAATCTCATCGCTTCCTAATAACAAATCTTAAATAAAGAAGGAATTCGTGACCCTGCATTAGAAGACGTCCTTATCGAAATAGTAGCTATATAACTCATTCGTAATGATGGCTATCACGTACCCTCACCTCGTCCCTTAGAAGCCCAGCATGTTTAAACAAATTGTAAATTGAAATTGTCGTCGCTTCCTGCGAGGGAGCTGAATTGGTTAGGCTCCCTCCACACCAAGGGGAAATAACCCATCGTGCTTACATGGGAAACCTATCCACATACTCCTTCGTATATTATTCATCTAGATGTGTGTGTGTGTGTGTGTATATGGTCAACACAATCCAACTACTGATACACCTATACTAATGAAAAATACCATTTGCGTATTTGTTTTCGTTGATAATTCACTCTGTGTAGATTCGAGCGGACGTTGCTCTGTCGAATCACCACCACCCTACACCATAAATGAACCTTAAACTATAGTGAACGCATGCACTGATTGATCATATAAATAAAATATTAAAGTTTTGCAATAAATAAAAATATTGGAATTATTGCTCCTGATTATCAAGATTTGTAAAACGTTGAAATGGTCTTTAAAAATTTATTAGAAATTACTATATGCTGATTTAGTACAAAAAGGATTTGGAATTTGTATTGCATTAAAATGAATTTTTATTTTTATTATAAAATTTATTATGAAGTTTACATTTATTCGTATGACGTACATCGAGTATAATTGATTTGTTCATTGCTATGCGAATTAATTACGCTACTTGGAATTGTATGTACACGTATATAGTGTTGGTAGAAAGTAAACTAACGTAGGTTGAAGGGAATTATTCTTTTCTGGGTATAATTCGATTGAGACTCTACAATTCAAGTTAATTGTACGAGACGTAGTTAACCTCGTTAAGAAGAGTTAACGAGTAGGTTTCATCGTGTGTATAATTAAATGTACATGATGATGATGATGCAAATATAGACTTGCGTGTTAGTCAATTTATAGTTGAGAGTCTTGGAATTTCCAAGTAGTTTTAATACTATATTTCTGGGGAGGAATTTTAGATAGGAAGTTGTAATTGGCACTACTTTTTACTCTCTCAATTTTTTTTTACTATATTTATTATCCAATTCAAAATTTAATTCATTGTTAAATGCATCTAATCATTCGTAATTAATATTGGCTTAAAGGTATGGAAGCTTGCATGGAATTGATGGTTCCAATGACTAAACATTCGATAGCGACTCTGAGGCTTAAAATGAAATTTAACAAGCATCCTGATTACCTAGTGAACACTCGAAAGGAAGTTTTTATAGAGCATGATTCTATAGTGTCTTTTGTGGAGACAGATAAGCCTGTTTATAAACCAGGACAAACTGTGAACATTAGGATTCTTATGTTGAAACATGATTTGAAGCCACATAGAAAAGCGGTATGAATATTGTCTGTATTAAATGATGTATAAATTAATTATCTTATTTAACGTGTGTACATTCATATCACGTAACTTTATCAGATTCCAAAAGTGTGGATAGAAAATCCTTCTGAGGTAAGGGTAGCACAATGGATGAATGTGAGTACAGAACATGGAATGGCTCAACTAACTTTTGGACTGTCTGCAGAACCCAGTCCGGTAAGTATTTAAAAAATTGTAATATTTAAAGGTTTTTCTTTTAATGAATAATTATAACACAGCTGAAATTTGGCTTTCTTAGGGGACATGGAAAATCAAAGTTGAGAAGAACAAAGTTTATCCCCATAATGGACACACGGCCACTTTCGAAGTGAAGAAATATATTTTGCCAAGATTTCAAGTGACGATAACGTCCCCTGGATATATTCTTGCAGATACTGAAATTGTAACTTGGAATATATGCGCCAAGTAATGAAAAATATCACATGTTATTAGCATTAAAAAATAATCGATTTTTCAGTTCACACTTAATACTTTTATACAGATACAGTTATGGAAAACCCGTAAAGGGTACTTTGATACTAAAATTCACACCGCAAACTCCAAGCTGGAGACGCAAACAAAATCATCCGGAAATAAAATATGGAACCGCAGTATTTATCGTGATTTACAGTATTTAAGATTTTTCATAGAAATTGTATTAATTTTAATATTCTGTATTATTTGTACATACAGATCGATTCACCAGATGGGTGTACGGAATTTCGTGCTTCTGGTGAAGAACTTGGTCTTGCAGATTGGACAGTTGCGCCTAACAATATTGTACTCACTGCAAACTTTACAGAAACTGGTACAGGTGTAATTGAAACAACTAGTAGCAAAACTGTTGTCGTACATCAGGCATTGAAACTTGAATTTATACCGTATACATCAAAATACTTCAAACTTGGTTTACCATATCACGGAAAGGTAATATGAAAACAAATCATCTTTAAGGGGTTACGCAACCTTTGAAAGCCTAAAAATAAGTCAAGATTCAAAAATTTTTTGTGACGCAGTTATTTTATATAAAAAGTTTATTTTTTAAAGATATGTTTAGAACATGGTGTGATAAAATTTTCATATAAATATTACTAAAAAATCTCTATAAACATCCCAATTATACACATTCCCGAGAAACCCGTCGGCCATGTTTCGTGGTGTGTACGATTTTGAGAGTACGGGTCATCTGAAATCAAACATTTAAAAATTGTTTTGTAGATGAATAGTATAATTAGAAGTCTACGTACGATTTTTTATTAAAAATTGTGCAAATGGCAACCATCTAAAGATAAAAATTAATTTTTGGCATCAAAAATCGAACTTTAAAAGTTTATAATAAAAAAATGGTCAGTCATTTGGAAAAAATCGTACGTAAACCTCTAACTATACTACTCATCTACAAAATGATTTTTGAATTTTTGATTTCAGATGACGCGTACTTTTGAAATCGTGCACACCGCCAACACGGAATACGGCCGATTTCCCGGCTGTCCGTATAACTCGGATATTTATAGAGATTTCTCATTGATACGTTTGCAAAAGCTTTATCAAACTATGTATTTAACATACCTGAAAAATAAACGCTTTATACAAAAAAGCATTACAAAAAATTATTGATTTTTAACTTATTTTTTGGTCCTTAAAAGTGGTATAATCCCCTCCCTTAATTAAAATTAATGAATAATTAATAATAAATATTGACTACTTTTAAGCTAAGAGTCCTGTACCAAGATGACACTCCAGCTCCCAATGAAAAAATTCAACTATGTCTCAGAGTGAGAGGCAAAGAGGATTGGATAAGTATTGTCGTTGAATGTCGAAATTTCACATCATCCACTGATGGTTTCCTAGACTTTATTGTACCACCACAACATAAAAATATTGCACTGCTGCATTTTGCTGCTACTGGTGTTAATTATTCTACTAAATATTACTCACCTGATAAAAGATGGCGAGTAGGTATATTACTTATATATTAACCTTTAGAGAGCCCAAAGACGTTATAACGTCTCTGGCCGTGTTTTTCACTTTATGCTTTTCCGATTTCTATGAAACTTAACAGTTACAGGTGTTTAAGGTCACTGAATTAAAATATCATATCACATTTTTTAAATTCAAAATGACGGATCCAATGTGGTGGACCAATATTTGAAAAAATTCATATGTTCTTAAAGTTGGTTTGGATAATGTTTTTGAGGTCGCTAAATTTAAATATGGTTTCAGATTTTCAGAATTCAAAATGACGAATCCAATGTGGCAGACCGAACTTTGAAAAAAATGATAGATTTTCGTTAAACTATGAAGCTTTTGGAACTTGTATTTTTTTCAACTTCAAAAATCAAGATTTTTTTCAAATTTAAGCCGCAATATTGGATCCTCCATTTTCAGTCTTAAAATTCTCATCACATAACATGAATTCAACGATCTAAAAAACATGTAAAAACCAAGTTTTACAAAAATATATTAATATTTTCAAACTTTGGTCTGCCATTTTGTATTTTTAAATCTGAAATTCTATTTGAATTCAGGGACTTCGAAAACATATAACTACTAAGTTTCGTAGAAATCTATTCACTTAAAAAAAAATGTTTTCCTACTGATGGCCGGAAGACGTTATAACATCTCGAAAATAGTGTTCTATTTCCAGGCAATGTACGCATTACAATTAGAAACAGTTTACTAAAATTAAAACTGCAAGATTTCGAAAAATACCCCCTCCCTCAACCGTCTAAAGATTAATAAAAACAATAACATTTGATGATTTTTATAAGGTCTTTATGGATCAACCATCAGCATATATTGAAGTTACACCCTGGTATTCACCATCGGACAGTTATCTGGCAGTGGCACGAGGTTCTCAGCCAATTATTTGTGGAGAAAAATATTCGTTTAACGTTATGTATACAGTTCCATCAAATCACGATGCAAACGCGTCAATTCCTTTTCATTATTCGATCAATTCCAAAGGAGATTTATTGATCTTTGGTCATGTCAGACACAAACCACATAAAGATTCTGCTTTGAATTATTCAGAATTCCATAATTTATTGGGAGCAGTTGAATCATCAGCTAATAAAACAGATCAAAGTTATATTGTGCATAGGTAAAATTAAAGTTAACGATAACTTACTATATTTAAATTAAAGAATTTTTTTCTTACAAAATATAATTATGTTTGGTTTCTGTACTTTTTTTTTTGTAGATTTCCATTAAGCGTTAAAGTGACACCGAGTATGGCGCCAATTTCTGAATTACTTCTGTATTATGTACGTCCTGATGGAGAAACTGTCGCTACAACTTATACAATTGAAGTAGGAAATTGTTTTGAAAATAAGGTAAAAACTGCCTGGCATGACGACATACAAAATCCAGGAGCATCCACACAATTTCACATAGAAGCGGCACCCTGGTCGCTTTGTGGAATTTCTGCTGTAGATAAATCCACCCGCTTCCTGGCTGGTCATGCTTCAAATTTAATCGACACTGATCGAACATTTAATCAACTCAAAAAATTTGATGTTAATAATGGTCCTGCATTACGTTCCTGGGCACATTGCGAAGGTACCATTTGCATCCTATTGATACTCGTTATCAACAGTCTATTCAGTAATTTGCCCTCAATAAAATCTTCATTTTAATTACATAGGACCTAGTGAACCTGAAGCAAGTGCTGAAGAAATTGATCATTTGCCAAGACCAGCAGTGGAGGAACCTCCAGAATGGGATTTGAGAAAAAAAAGACACGCACTAAGCATACTTGGACAAATAAATTATGTGGACGCTATGCAAGCATTTAACGTATGTGCGAATGATCAAGTACATTATCAGTTAAGTTTATAATTAATCAATTCATTGTTTGTAGGATTTTGGCGTAATCGTAATGACAGATCTAACCCTTGAAACGCGACCATGTCCGGAACTATCGTACTTCAGAAGATTCTTCAGCCAACAGGCTATAAAGATGCAGCGCAGTTCTACTTTGCAGGGTACCCAGACAGCATAAAATATAAGAAACAATTAATAAAATAATCTTTGCTATTAAGTCTTATCAAATTTATAATTTTAGATAAGATGATGATTAAACCATTAGCCTTCCCATTACTAAACTTTCAAGATCAAACTATGAGCAGTACCGGAATGGCTTATGTTGACCAGCAACCTGATCAGGCAACCACGTTAAGGTCATACTTCCCAGAGACATGGTTGTGGGAATTAATATCTACAGGGTAATAATGATATATTATTGTACAGCTAGTATAGAAAACCAATCTTAAAGTATTTACGCAATCCTAATAATGATTTCTTATCTGTCTACATAGAAAGGAAGGCAAAGTAACAATAGAACGTACGTTGCCACATACTATTACGGATTGGATAGGACATACTGTATGTATAAGTCCTAAGCATGGACTTGGTATCGCCCCAGCGGCAACAATTACAGCCTTTCAATCATTTTTCCTGGACTATAGTTTACCATATAGTGTAAAGAGGGGAGAAATATTACGGTTGAAAGTCTCTCTCTTCAATTACATGCAACATAGTTTACCCGTAAGTGCGTATACGTCATCACGAAATACCGAATTATTATAGATTCTTGAGAAAAAAGTATCATCTGCTTTTAATAGGTGAAGATCAAATTTGGAAATGCTCAAGGACTGGATTTGTATATGTCATCTCCTACAGCATCGTACTGCGTTGGCCCCAGAGCCAGTATAGTTCACGAATATATGGTAAAACCACGACTTTTAGGTGAAATAAATATAACAGTGTCAGCCGCCATTGATGCAGACTATGCAGAACCTTGTGGTCCTGAGATCTTAATACATACTAAGTAATTGATACTATTAATAATGATTGGTAATATGTATATTTCTTGAATTTTATTATTAATACTTATATATGCCACTTGAAAATTGTAGGGATATAATCATCAAGCCTATCATAGTACAACCAGAAGGTTTTGTTGTACAAGTAACAAAATCAGCATTTGTTTGTCCTAAGGATTTTAGTGATGATTCAACGATATCCTGGAATTTAGAATTACCTAGTGAACTTGTTCCCGATAGCGCTAGAGCATATGTGTCCTTGATAGGAGATATCTTGGGACCGGCGTTAGAAAATTTGGAGAACTTGGTGCGACTTCCTATGGGTTGTGGTGAACAGAATATGATACTTTTTGTACCTAATATTCATGTTATCAGATATCTGGAGGCTACACAGATGCAAAATCCTGTATTACGTGCTAAGGCCATTAAAAACATGGAAAAAGGTACGTTCACCTAATTAAAAATAAAATTAAGAAATACAATCATTTTCTTATATACGATAGGATACCAGCGAGAATTAAACTACAGACATCCAGATGGTTCTTATTCTGCTTTTGGAGCTGCCAATTCAGAAAGTGGTGGATCAATATGGCTGACAGCATTCGTAGTAAAATCATTCGCACAAGCTCAATCACTTATTCATATAGATGAACGAGATTTAAAGTTATCTGTAAAGTGGATTGTTAGACGCCAACTTGAAAATGGATGTTTCCCTGTAATAGGCAGAGTGTTCCATAAGAGTATGAAGGTATATATAAATACACCTTTAACGTGAATTTTAATTAAATCATTTATCAACCAATTTTTTAGGGTGGTCTTGAAGATAGCTCATCATCATCTTTAACTGCTTATATTTTAATCTCTTTAATTGAATCTGGAGTTCCATTGTCCTCATTGCTTATCAACAATGCTCTAAACTGTCTAGAAAAAGGAATTGCTCACAACAATGATGATCTTTATACAGCAACATTGTCAACATATGCTCTCACGCTTTTGGAGCATCCCAGAGCACAAGCATCATTACAATCATTAATGGCTCGAGCAACACGTCAGCACGTAAGGAAAAAGAATAATTGATTTTTATAAATTTCTAAATGATTTTTTATTTTAATTGATTTCCTTTGAATTAGGATTTACTCTGGTGGGAAAATAAGGAGAAGCCATCCACAGGTCTAAGCATTGAGATGACAGCATATGCTATTCTGTCTCTTGTAAAAATCGGTGGTGATGAAAATATGATAGAAGCTTTGAAAGCCGTACGCTGGATATCTAAACAACGAAATGCAGATGGTGGTTTTACATCGACCCAAGATACTGTATTAGGATTAGAAGCTCTTACCAAATACGCTATTGCTATGTCCACTAAATCCACTGATCTCTCTATCCTGGTTACTGGAAATGAGGTAGATCATGTCTTCAGGATGCAAAATGCAGATCGTCTTGTCCGCAGACAAATATTCCTGCCAGTCTTACCAACTGTGGTGGAAGTATTTGCTGAGGGTGAAGGATGTGTCTTAGTACAGGTACTTTAGTCCTAGTATTATTATTAAAATATAAGAGATAATTTCCATAATTAAATTTGTGTTATCTTGTTTTTACAGAGCAATCTAAAGTACAACATTCCTCATGCAACAGGATCTGATGCGTTTGATTTATCTGTATCGGCTGAATCTATAGCATCTGTGGATGAATGCTCCATGCAAAGAATAACTGCATGTGCCAGATATAAAATGGCGGATGAAGAGAGTAATATGGCTTTACTTGAAATTGGTATGATCAGTGGTTATATACCGGATCGTACTAGTCTTCACTCTCTCATTGAAGAACCATCGACCCGTAAGTACATTTAAAATAAATTTTATTATTTTGTAATGGGTCTTTTTTTTCTAATAGAGGTGAAACGATTTGAGGAAGAGCGCGATGTCGTTAGTATCTATTTTGATAAATTAACGGGTCAAAGAACCTGCATTTCATTTATTGTCAGTCGGGAAAATATCGTCGACCGACCGGAACCGGCGAACGTTAAACTCTACGATTACTATCAGTTAGAACTCTTCGTAACAGACGTAAGATATATATATATATATATATATATATAATATAAAAATGTAACATTCGAGACCACAAAATCTTTTATTTAAATAATTGCAACAATTGCTATTTTCTTTTAGAGTTACAGTTTTTCTCAAGCCTGCAGTAGCGCCGGTGAAGATGACATACAGCCAATACCAAATCCTATGCCTGTGGAGCCAAAATCTGATCATTCGGATATAGAAGCCAATATATTTTCTCCTGGAAAAGCAAACGAACGTACCTCAGAAGATTCAAAAACAACCGAAAGAATGCCAAAAAATGTCGGAAAGGATAGTGCAAGTTCAAAGAATAAACTTGGCATATCAAGTACAAACAAAACTGAAATAATAATTTTATCTACAAATCAGCCTGTGGAATCAGATGACAAGGTTCCGGATATTGTAGAGGATGTTCTACCAAGTGGTCTGGAACCAAAAGTGATGAACGTGCCTTTTGTAAAGAGTTCAAATATCATTATCCATCCTGATGGTTTAGAAAACAATGGAATGTCTCGTCATGCCAATACAAATTCTATTCTGACTCAAGAACCTGAAAGTAAGTTCTCAAACAATTATTTTCTGAATACCATTATACAATATAAAATATTACTCTAGTATTGCACGAATCCGGAAGTGGTCAAGCATCAGACGAAACGGATATTGGACTGAATCCATTTTTCGTTGAAGTGAATCACGATTTAGAAATGCCCGAAGGAATAGAAGGACCCTCAGCAGTATTCATAAAACCTTCAGATGACTTTATTAAAGAGCAAAACACCAAATCAGAAGTTTTGATAAATGAAGAAATATTATTACAAATAAAGGAGAATTCCAAAAAAATTGTAGATCATGCACCAAATCCAAAGGTAATATTGAATAATTTTTAAGAAATATAGAAAATTCTGATGCATATATCTAATCTACTTAATTAGGAATCTGAAAACCCTGAGGAAGGCATGATAGTTGAACCAGAGCACTTCATATCCGATGAGAATCTATACACAACACGTATGTATTTTTTATTAATTATCCCAGTTTTAAAAATCTTTCTTAAGAAAGTGTTTCATCAGAGAAAAATATTTCTCTAAAAATATTCAGCCGTCCCAGAACGCAAACCTTCCTGTCCAGTATGTGCTGACACATTACCAGCAGATATTCAAAATATTTACTGCAACGCAACGAGTGTCGTAAAGGTGGCCATAAGAAGATGGCGAAAAGCTCGACTATTATTAGACTTACTGGCACCTTTTCATCCAAGACGTTTACGTTCTACCATAGAATTGAACGTGGATCCAGCTTGCTCCTGTCCGCCATTAGACAAGCGTGAGTACGCACTAATCTTAGTTAAATAAAACGGCTGAATTATTTTTAACTATAATCTGTGATCATTTTCAGCTGGTAGCTTTGGTCTTTTGATAAGCTCCGAAACTGGAAATCTAGCAACCCTCAGAAATCACGCTGAACAAAGAATTGATCAATTCATATCAGTTTATGCATTACCAAATACACAAGGCCCACCACCAGAAATAATGGCGGCTCGTTTTGTTTGTAGACATCCTTTTAATAACTCCGCTTCTGTGCCTGCTTTCAGGCAGGCGGACAGTCGGGAGTTAAAAATGAGAGCAGTGTAGCTAAAGAGAAGTACGTAAGGGAACGCTGAACGTTAACGGCAGTCATTTGCAACGGCCAAGTGGAATTCAATATATTAGTAACATATTTCGTTGAACAGAGAGACAAATTTGTATTTCATATATCTCTTTTCATCATTAGTTTCGTTGCCCGAGTTTGTAACACGCGTTTATGTCAAAACCATACCTATATTTTTTGTTTTGGCCGTTCAATATGCAAAATGATGACACCGTTTATCCCTTTAATAAATAATTATATAATCATGAAAACGCATCAACCCCCTTAATGACAAATATTATTATAATATTCACACCGTACTAAAGATTTCTATTGATTATATTTTTTTTGTACGAATCGCGCACGAGTTGTAAATAATAAAAAAATTGAATTTTTCGTGATACACACACTTTAGGTATTTATTAAACTCCCATTCATCTATCAAAATAATACTTGGATGATCTTAATAAATAGAATGAATATATTGTATCGTTATTTATTATCTTCAAATTTTTCCACTGCTACTGCAATAACTATTATAAATTAACAATCATCTTTAGACAGTAACTACATTAAATATTATTTTATTACAGTGGAGTTACGGCTATTACCGATAGCTATTGTGATATTTGACCTAATGTCTATCGATTATCAAATTTGAGTTTTACTTGTTGTAAATTATAATTTTGCACGTGTTTCTGCTGTATACTTAGTTGTTTGTCCTCAAATTAACTACAGCAACGATAGACACGTGGATCGTTATTATCTGGAATCATTCTCGCAAAGTTCGAGCATATCTATCTCTCGCCTGACTCAATATTATTAAATTGCTAATTTATATTAAATAAAAAATATTATGACATTACTTGCCGTATAGGCTATACACCAATATACTTTGCAAGAGTTTAACTGTGGCTCCTGGACACCCGTGAACGAAAGGAACGCAGGTACGAAAGGTGCAAAACGGCAGTAATCCTCGTTATTACATTTTGTATCGCCGTGTGCATACGTCCCGGCTATAATATGTTTTACCTTAAGACAAATAAACACTAGAATTTCCGGGCCGAGACCTATTCAAAAATTATCATAGAATGATATCGTCATGGAAATAATCGCGTACAGAACATAAATCTCAATGACTTCCATTTCCAGGCGCATAAGCATTCTGCGGTTCATCATTTACTCTCAACATTATCCCAAGACTAGGAGGAAAAAGAAACTTGAAAATATTAATAAAATAGAAAAAAAGTCAAGAACTAAAATTGATACTTGTTTGAACGGCAAGAAGCATGGCACGCACAGTCTTAACATGAACAACGCTACGCCATTATATTTTTACTATTTGTCTTAGAAACACAAAGAAAATAGAGAAGAAAAAGAAGATCGTACACGCGCGACGTTCTATAATACTCTTACCAACGATTAAAAAAAGTTAACGCTAAACACTTTACCTCTCTTATCATACGAACAATGTTATCGTCCATTCGCAGACTCTTTAAATCTCCCTCCACGGAGTATTGCTCCTCGTGTAGATGATAGTGCGTAAAGAGGAAGATGAATACGCGCGAAAAAAGCCGTAATAAACTCTTGTGCGTTTTACGAATGAATGCGAATGGCAAAAAGTGGGTATTACGCAAGACAATAACCCCCTATAATTTCGAAATTTTTACTTTGTCGCGACCACCCTAATACTTCAGGGGACAATAAAAAAATCGCTGGGAATATATACCGTTGTCCTGCTCTTCGAAGCCAATTATAAGACGTGTTCTCATTCAGTCGTTGCTGTTGATTTATCTTCATCAGCATTTTTGGGCACAGGATGATTATCCCATATACTATGAGGATTTTTTTAACCTGGTATGAGGCATTGTAATAATCCAGGAACTTGTCGCTCTTCGATATTGTAGTTCTTGTCGTCGAAGCTCAGTAAATCTTAGGCGCGGAACGATCATTAATGGGTCCAGTTGTTTTACGAAGAGATGTTCCACGACGTATCTGGTCCATTAGGGAGTCTCTGACTTGAAGTGGATCTACTATAGGGACTCTGTTCCCCATGATACGTCTCACACTGGCAGATTTACTTGCATTGTTGCTACCTTGTTGCTGTTGTTGTTGATGAGCAAGTTTAGCATTCAATGTTCCTAAAAATCCAGTGGACGTTTTAGAATTCCTGGTGGATTGTTGTTCTTGCTGTTGTTGTTCAGCAGAATGTTTCCTAGAACACTTAGGACTACTTCCAGCAGGATTATTGGCAGTGCTAGAGGTAGACGAACTGCTTATTAACTTGGCACTAAGGACGGCCATGAAACTTTGGCCAACACCACCTGGACCTTGACCTTGATTTATACCACAGCCAGCAGAACCACCAGGAGATACGCGATCCTGAGAATTGGATCGTGTTGACGATGAACTAGAGCGTTCAATGGTGCAACGGGTTATCTGCAGTACTGTATTGTGTTGGGTGGTAGTGCTGGTTTGATTTCCATATTGCTGGGAACTTGTACATTTACGGAGAAGAGAAGGACTCGCCGGTGTGTGACGTAATTCCGTTAAAGTTCGCACGGTTTCCGATACGGATATTGACCTGAAAAAAAAATGTAATGTTTCTCGTTCCAATTCTTCTGTGGCAGCTTATTAAAGCACATCAATCGTGTAGCTATGAAATTTCCATAAATTAGATATACCAACGAGATACCAAAACACATAGAAGAGACAGGACGTGGCTGAGACATTATTCTAAGATGTGTGACCCACGATTTTTTCACACATTTAAAATCATCATCAATTCTCTGCCTGTCTCTCTTCGTCCAAGATCAATTGGAAATACTTTCCGCCCTTAGATAATACAATAAGCTACCGTGCGACCACTCGTAAAAGTTACTCTCAGACCAATCATACTGTCGCCTACGCAAAATAAAACTCGGAAGTTCTTCGTATCTAGTGAACACTTATAAGTACTTTGAAGTCAATGACATTATGCGTGGTAATAAAAACCGGAAATATGTAGACTGCCGAGCAAAAATGCCTTCTAAAATGGCATATATCCCAATCCTCTTCCCAAAAATAGGCACTGAAGAAATTCAACTATAAATAAAATCACCCCTTGTTTTATATCTTCCCCCTCTATAATTATATACAGTACGTATAATTTACGTACTATATCTAATAAATGTATCCTCAGAAATGAATAACTATTTAAAAAATGACAGCACTATGTAACCATTCGAGAGAATATATATTCCAAACGATGCAGGCAAGCTCGTTTATTTCAATAGCCTATATACATGTTCTCTTCCACGATGAGTTAATTCTCTCATTAATCGGCATGAACACAGGTCGGGTTATTAAGCTATTTCGCAACACTTTACGACTACAGGTCTTTAACAAATTTTAAATATAAAATTGATGAAATGGTTATATAGAGGGAATCATATTTCATCAATTCACCATTCCTGATGATAAATTTATTAAATATATAGTCCGTTCACGAGTAAAATATATTTTAGAGAGGCTATTTCCCTACGACTTTCAATGTAACAGGAAGATGTGGAGGAAAGGGCAGTTCTATTTGATAGGTGAAATGCTACAGGATCTTTTTTGGGAAGAAAATAAGGGTAGATGTCATTTTAGAAGGCATATTTGCTCAGCAGTGTACAATGCGTCAAACGGAAGAGGCGTCGTAAACTGCACTTAACTTTCATTATATTAAATGCCCAAATATTCAATGACCTTCAACCTCAATATTAAAGTGAATTTACCTTTGCGGTGTTGGACTGGCTGTGGGGGAAGATCCTTCCAATAAAAATGCAGGAGGTGGTGGAAGATTTTCAACCTCGTCGCAAACGGTTTCACTACTATGTTCCTCATTGGGATTTGGAAGAGCATTATTGTAATTGCCTCCGATTATGGTTGATGTACGCCTTACTGGAGGTGCAGGTCTTGTTGCCTGTTGCATCGATCCTCTACGCGATAAAAGGGAAGACGGAGCTGCGTTCCAGTTTGCATCATTTTGATTATGTACTGAATGAGAATGTGGAAGTGTTGTCTGACTTCCATAACCGCTGCTAGACTCTAAGCTTGATTCAGATGTTAAGCTGCCGCCATCCTTTTCAGTACTATCAGTCTTGAATAAGAACAAATTTTACTCAATAAAGAAAAAGAATAAGTCGAGATCATCTAAAACAATTTTCAAACTGTCTACCTTGTCGGTTGTTGGCCCTGGTGTGTTACTTGGTGGAGGGGGAAGTGGTAGCTGCATTTCCTGAGCACGACTAGCTGCCAAACTTGCCAATTCGTGCATGTTCACATACATTGGCTGCTGATGTTGATGTGATGCTAATTCTGAAAGATATAAAAATGATAAAATAATACAATGTAAATTGAAGGTGTTGTTATTAGGGTAACTGGTACCTTTTGCTAAATGTGCACGCAAAGGAAATTTCGGTTTTCCCCTGAGACTTCCAGGTACCTCACTCTTTGCTGGAACGGTTGGCCGTTCCAAGCTGGAACATCGACTAGGAATAGGAGGTCTATTGCCACCATTATTCCTACGTAACTGTATTCGGGTCAATTGTTGATTTGAAGAGGAACATGATGAGGATGAGGATACGGGTGAAGCTGGTTGACTATAACAACAGCTACTAACATCTCTATCAGGTGCTTGAAATGTATATACGCTGAGTGCTGGTCTCTGATGTCCTTTCTCATATGCTAAAATCAAAAGAATTTAAATGAAACACGAATTAACCTATTTCGAATAATCACTACGTTATTTAAAATCTGCTTAAAAATAAAAGCACATTGTCATAGCTATTTTAAACTGATTATCTCACATGATGATTTTCCACGATAATGTAAAATAACTCAACAACTCACACTATACTACTGTGGAACAGATTAATTCTCACTTACCAGAAGAAATTGTGTGAGGTCGTTCATTGACAGTACTCTGACTCTGTCTATCAAACTGAACCGAAGTCTCCTGAAGATCAGGCCACGTGGAAGTGGTGATGGGTCTAGTAATGGTGCATCCCGTACTCTGATTGCTGTGCGAAGAGGCATTTGACACCTGGGAGAACAATAAATCCCACTTATAAAGAGACATTACTCCTGCAACAATTATGGAATCGTGCAGTAAAAGCCAGTGCTAAAAAACATCCAAGAGATAATAGGATATACAGTAAAACCTCTCAATAACGTAACGCTTAGGACCAGCCATCTCACAATATCGTAACTCCCCACATTTTCAAGTTGTGCTTGTGCCGAGACTTCCTCTGTGAGTAAGCATGGTTATACACAGAACGAAGAAGAGTATAGAAAAAGTGGGGATAGACCATTATGTTACTGTGAAATTGTACGGAGGGAGAAACCTACGTTATTATGAGTTTTACGCGATTGAGGGCTACGTTATACGTACTTGGCGCGAAACTCCACCAAGTCTCTTGATGTTATTGAGAGGAATTACTGTACATATGAAAGAAATATATCACAACACCAGAGCCACTACCTTACCTGGTGCTCAGAAATTGGTCGAGTGTACAGAGTATCCTGAGAAGTAAACCCAGAGTCACGGGAGCTGCTGCCAGTCAAATGACGAAGAGTCATCATGCTGCTGACGCTGAAGGGCCTGACACCAACCGGCTACAACGAGTACAACATCGACTACTGCATACGTTCTCTAAGCTAAGATTCGTCCAGCATCCTTGCCAAGGACTAGAAACTAACGTACAGCGACTACAATGACAGTGCAGAGCTCAATGCATATCAATTGCATAGCGATAAATGACGATGCATGCAGAAATTTAAAAAGAAAAATGTAACTGAACTACCCTGCCTTCTTATAAAGTCTTCTGCTCTTTAAAGGATCAGAATAACCATTTCTTTACCTGGGACAGAGATCTGTGCCATGGATGACCAGATGGACTTGGATGACTCTTGCAAGATCCACTGCTGCTACTTGTTAGAGAGCTTATAGAACACATGGAGCTTTTTCGTGATCCCAGCGACAAAGAAGGGCTAGAGGGTGGTGTAGCCAAGGACCATTGAGCCGCGTCGCATCCTTTGATGTCAGTAATTACTTGCTCCGAAGCAGGTGGCAGATGATGCGGTGATGCTGCGTGCCTTTGTAATTGATCAGAAACTTCCTGGAGGTGCGTTAATTCCATGAGCATCGCAATCTCTTCATCCTAAATATAATTTCAGTATAAAAACTGTGATTGTTTTTTAGGTCGAGCGTACAATAGCGCAATGCGTCAACCCGTCAAGTCGTTTAAATTAAAATGGCATTGATTCACATTGAGCATCAAATCATCTCCATCCGACTTGACCCAGGTCAATGGTACCAATGATTTTAAGAATTCTCTACTAACAAGTACTGGTTTCAAAAATCGTGCAAGGAGGCAAAATCTTCCACGTTCCTCAAGAAGGGCAGCGCGTACTGCTTTTCTCTCTGCCTCTTCCAAACTGAGACGTTTCTCCTGGACAACTGCTGCCGAGGACTCCAAAAGCCTGGTGAGTTCAGCATCACTCGAACACGTTACATGGCCCTGACCCTGGATCTGTCCATAAATCTGTGACTGACCCTTGCGAGCTTTCTTCTTCTGCAGTCGCAGAGTATCCGTAGAACGTTTCTTTAACTCCGCCCTTGCCTTTTTGTACTCTGTAACATCATTGAAAAAATTTACGTAAACAATGATACAAACTTATCTCAATCCAAGGGAGATTATAGTAAGGGCATATGTGTAACCGAGCAACTAACCCTTAGCGTGCTCTTTGTCCAAATTGATAAGCGACTTCTTCCAATCCTCCAGTTTCTCTTGAAGTGGCATTACCAAGCAGTCCATAATTGCGCTGATTAAAGTCCCAAGTGCCATTTAATTTTTTAGTAACAAGACAAAAAAGGAGAAAGAATGTATTAATCAAAAATACGCTTAAAAAGTTCCTTAAAAAATGAATACGTATTAATCATATAAAGCTTACCTGGTAAAGGATTTCATACGAGTCTCCACCGCCTTATGACGAAGACATATTCTCGTTAGCGCTGTTCCAATTTCCTTTGTCGCTCCTTAAGTATAATAAAATTCCGATTATCCTTAGCACTTAAATAACCTTGCGAATGTTACTTTACAGATAACTTCGCGTCATCCTTAAGCACCTCTTTGTACAATGAGCAATGCCCTTTGCAGATACAAGAATCAAGAATACAAAATCATGTTTATTATTACTCCAGACAAGAATAATAAATGCCAATATCCTATTCGAAACTCGACTTCATTGTTTCTACGTAAAAATACCTTATATCTGACCTACTGAGGATACTTTTGGGAGGGTATTTCGGCTGATGGGGGGGGGGGGGGGGGGCAACAACTGTCTTAACCG
>JARQST010000599.1:32757-47322 GCA_030142225.1 Pachycephus smyrnensis
GGCCCCCCCCCCCCCCCCCCCAACAACTGTCGGAACCGTAGAAGGAAGTGGAACTATAAGATCAATACTAGCCCAGCTGGAAAGTGCAAAGAATATAGTGCAATGTTAGAAAGGAACAATGTTCCCATTTATGTACATCAGCAGCCATAATAGCTCAACACTCCAAAATAGTGACGCACCACGTAAAAATTGTAAACATCTGATGAGCGACGGCAAGCGTTCCCAGCAATAGAGGACCATTATTCAGTCAAATTTCAAAACAGGATTAACTCACTCACCTCGAGCATTGGTTGCCGCGTCGGCAATTTTCTGAAAAGCTTCGAGATACGCTGAAATCGCCAGTATTGCAGCTCTGCAAATAATCAGTTTTTCACTACATACTCATGAGGAAGGATACAGAACTATAAGATTATAATGTTTTTAACAAAAAACCCAAAACGGTAGGTATGAAGAACGTTAGATATGATGGTGAACAGATGTTTACGAGAAGGTTCTGCGTCCCTTTAAACAGAGTTGTTTACAGAATCAAAAAAATATCAGGGCGAACGGGTTTACTGTGAGGCACGACCGCTTAAACCATGCGGTCGCATCTGATGTATTAACCATCGTAAAAAAATTGTAAGTATGTGTGGGAGCAGGGGTACGCGCGCACAACCACTGAACCCATCGACTTGCAATTTACACGAGAATTTAAATTCCGGATGTGGATGGTACAGTAACATTTGCAGATGTCCAACACTTCCGGTTTCAAAATGGTGTTGGTAAAGATCCGAAACATTGACAATTTATGTCTATAGGAAAAATTTTTGATACAATGCTTAGCCGATCGAATTGAAATTTCCACGAAGCATTCCCGATTTCAAAACGGCGCATGCGGAAAAAATCCCAAAATTTTGTGCCGTATGTTTGAATTCAGAATTCTGAGTGAACCACTTATCCAATTGGGTTAAAATTTACAGAAAACGTCAGGAGGATGTTAATGAAACAATAACATTTACAAATATCGAGCACTTGCAGTCTAAAGGTTCCACATCCGTGAAATTAATTTTTATTGCAAGGAGTATGCGTAAGATGAAATCACATGGTTCAAGCGGTTGTGCCTCACGGGAAACCTGTTTACCCCGATATTTATGATATTACAATTTACGCATAGGCTATGACGCCAAATGCAGAGCTATTAATAACTTAATTTAAAAAAATATCTTCGCAAGAATTATATTGACTATTGTAATAACATCGTAGATACTTCGAGTTTTATTCTATTCCATGTTGATTTCTAATTACGAATAATTTTAAAAAATTTTTACAACTTTTCAATGGCTGCTATTACTCTGTTTTCCCCTAATAATAATTTACTATATTCCATGATCAAGTTTTCCATGCCTGTTCTAGAATATTGTCAGTCATAAGTTTCTTAAGTATACTCATGCAGTCTTATACTCTTTTATCTCACCTGAGACATGTGTGTAACTTTGTTGCCTTGGAGATTAAATCTTCCCATAATGGAGCTCCATTCTGCAAACAATGGTTTGAGAAATTACAAACTCCAATTAGATTTTCTCTCTTTCTCTCGAAACGAAAATTATTTTATTGAAAATCATTTCTTAGGATTAATTAAAATGAGAAAATATTAAGAAAGCTAGAAAGATGAGCTAATCACTACATCATAGTATACATGCCCATTGGTTGCAGATAAGATAGAAATGTACGCCTACCTATTAAAATATTGATTACACTGATATATCATCTATACCACTCATAACTATTTTTATCTATTGTACAATATTTTTTTGAAATTCAATATGCGGCATGAATCGTAAAGTATAACGCATCCGCATCAGAAAGATGGATATTCTATCTCTAAACGATATAAGTGTATCTCAAGCCACTTAAACATTAGTTTTACCCTAATCATAAAAATTGAATCTAACGGTTTTACAATATATATTATAATAATGACTAATTAGGATATCGTCTAAGATAGTTTCTTATAATTCTCTCTAAAAAAGGAATCACTCGAATAACAATTTCATACGTTATTCCTGACTTTCTCGGTATAAATTGTGTCGGGGATGAAAGTGTAAACACAGATCGATGAGTATGACACGTAATAATATTACATGCGTTCGAATAAATTTTTTACGAATGCAACAAAATGGTACAACAGAGAAAGGAAATAAAACAGGAAAAAAAAGAGTGCTTACTAGATTATGACAGAGTGAGCGGTGAACAGAAATAAGAGAAAAGAGAAAGAGCAACGAGAAGAGAAGGACAAGAAAAGTAAAAACATAAGAAACAGAAGGCAAGAAACGGTGAAAAAGAAGATTTGGTAGAACAAGAAAAAAAGCCAAAGCAAAAACGAGACTCCAGTAGAAGGTGCATCCGATACGGCTGTCACTCCCATATCTCACCTTCATATCGTTGACGATTTGCTGAAAAAGGCCGCCCAGGGCGCTGCATTCCCTCTCAATATTCACGTCCATCTTTCTATTTCTCTTTTGTATTCCAGAGAAAAAGTCTCACAATAGATCCACGATCTTCAAGATCCTCACAATCTTTAAACACGACGTATCCTTAGTAAACGCATAACTTATTACAATGTCCCGTCAACTATAGGGACGCGGTGCACGACACTGCAGATGCAGTCAGGTTGCACAGGGCTTCAGAATGGGACGCTAGGCGCCCTGATATGTTTTCAATATCTCAAGTATTTTTCCTTTATTTTCAAAGGTCACGAAGAGCACAGCACCACCGTGACAGGAATAAAGCGTAGGACAACGATGATGAGGATGACGACGACGGATAACCCGCGTACACCATGAACGATGCTTCTACTAGTGCCAAAAATATCATGGGTGGATGCGTAAACACGACTGAGGGAAGGAACGAACAACGAAGATAGGGGAAGAGCGTTACGCGATCGGTGAAAAGTCTCGCGGGTCCGCGTCTGCGTGTGATCTGTTTTCGTTGTGCACCGTAGCTGCCCCCTACGACCCCGTTCCAGAAATCAGAATCCAGGGGCTCGATTACGTATCTTTCACTATGGTGAAAATACGAAAAGTGAATAGCTGTTAGCCAATCGCGTGTTGGGGTCAAAAGAAGACAACTACAACGATTGGCTAAGAGCTCTTCACTTTTCGTATTTTCACCAAAGTGAAGATACGTAATCGACTCCCAGGACCCGCGTACCTAATCGTTACTCGGGATTCCCTACTCCTTCAGTATTGTAGAAGGAGGCCAACATGCTGGGGCAACGGACCCTACTATTGGTGACTCTCAATGGACACAACGGAAAAAGTAAAGGCTGTCACAAAAGTAAAGGGATTGGGCCAGTACCAGTACTTACCCGTACTGTTCGGATATTCATCCAGTTGGATTTCAGAGAAATGGAGATGATGGATGCTGAGAGAGGATGCTATTATTAAGACAACTTGCCATTCGTTGATTGTTTATTTTAGAATTTTCGAACCATTGTTAATCTTATGTTTTCTATCCTTTTAGGATTCATCATTTATTAGATTTATTATGACTTTCCTTAAGCTTGAAGCTTTTAATAGCAAATGCGTGTCAGCAAAATGGTTTCCTTGCTGCGCGTCTTTCTTATTCAATCAGTACAATCACGGTTACTTCCTTAAGCTTGTGTTATTATGGTATATACAATTACGGTCAAGATAAACCTGAATTTTTTAGGATGATCGTCTCATCGATATTGCGGACAGTGTTGTTTTATTATCGACCTCGAAATATCGGCATGGCCTGAAACAAATGCATTGGTGTTTATGGTACAGAGAGGGAAAGATAGACTAAAACAGGAGAATAACTAGAAATGCTTACCCAGCTGTAGCTCTATATACAATGCTAGCATTATTACTTGTATAGGAACATCACAGTCAGGACCTTTCGACATCCATACCTGCAAGAAAATTTATTTAGAGGATACACGACAATAGTATTTTAGAATACTGTTCAATAATTAAGTGCAAACGTATACCTGTTTTAATGTCTCTCCAGACTTATCGAGCTCACCACGTATAGCATAGGCCACTGCCAGGTTGTAACGGAGTACAGCCTTACCAGTAGCAAGGCTAGTTGGATACCAGGCTATAAATTCAAAATATAAAAATTCATGTTAGAAAGAGTACTATCATTATAAAATTCAAATGTACCTTTGCATCCTATTGGTGTAACATTAGTGTCTTCTGTTTTTTCCTTATCCTTATCCAGAGTTTCCAAAATGGGTACATAGGTACTCAAATCCTGAATATTTTCTGGTTTGAGATGCTCGATAGCCTCATTAATCTTATCCATAAAAATCAAACTTTCTGCAGCATATAAATTTCCTAGTAGTCTGTATGCTCCAGGTAGCTTATTCATATTTAATAAAGCCTTGGCATGCTCCAAAGCTATGACATAGTCACCAAGACATAAGGACACATAAGCACAAGCGGCCAGAACACTAGCCTTTAAATTTATGGCTTCAACCGCAGTTGCTTGAGATACTTGAGTTGCATGCTGTCCTCCTGAAGAATAAACTGTTTATTATTTACAAACATCTCTTATGGTACTTCTACATAAACAATACTTCACATCTGGTACCTAATGCATGGCCAGGAGTTAACGACATGGAGACAGTCTGAGGTCCTGCTACAGGAGTCATAGGCAAATTCAATTCGTTATTAACTGGCAGTAAGAATAATGCATTCTTTAAACACAGCATCCCAAATTCTAGAGTTGGTTGAGGTATGGCATAGGAGAGACCCTCCGTGTGATATTTTGTATCTTTTGAAAGAGAAGATGCCAATATTATTTTTCTATACAGTCCAGTACCCACGACTTTCTGAACGAGGTCCTTGCGACGTTTTGGGATATTAAAGTCTACTTCATTAGTCTGAAAATAATAACAAAAATTAAATGCGGTAAAAAAAGTATAGCACTCGACCGATCATATAAATTATGATGTAAGTAGAATAGGTCGCAAGATAAAATCTTATTGTGTACAGAATTTGAAAAAAGAATTCCTATTTACACTTACGGATTTGTGAGAGTAAATACAACATTCGGCCATGCGTAACCAAAGCCTTGGGCTATTGTGCAATCCCTGTGCGGCTTCTGTGAAACAGTCAAAGGCTTTTGCAGCCTGACCAGCGTGCAATAAGGATACACCTAAACTGTACATTAATTCGTAATGTCTATTGCCACCAAGAGTATACAGAGGTTGAAAGGATAAGGGATCTGAAACAGAATGATTGGATTTAATTGATATCGTTATCAACTTCATTCAATTATAGTTAGAAAAGGTACCATTATCTTTTACTCGAACACTGTCCATGGCATTCTTATTTTCCTGTAATGCTTTTTGAAGATAGAAACATGCCAAATTTGGCTTGCCCATTGCGTGATGAAGACATGCTATGTTATTGTAATACAAAACGGCTGCCGATTCACCGCATGTTCTAGAAAATTAATAAAATTTGAATATAATTTATTAAAATTAAGCTTGTCCTCCAATTATTGAAATTCTCATACTTAAAGTCCAGATTTTCTGTGGTGACTGAATTCATAATCTTCATGGCCTTCTTACAGTTTCCACGTAGATATTCAAGATTGGCTTTTAGAAAAATCGAAGATATATTCTGGAAAGAAAAATGCATTTGCTTTGTAGGAAACAGAAATATTAAAAAAAATTATTAAATACCTACCACAGGTGTACCTAGAGAAACTAATGTTTTCCATTCCCTTTTACATAATTTTAATTGATGTGTCATGAGGTATATCCTTGCCTTACACTTCAATAATTTTATTCTAAAGGCATCTGTTGCTGCATCAGCGCTACCTTTTTTTTGTTCCTTCTGTTCTTTTATTGGTTTTATTGCACCTTCCTTATCTGTTACTGATATTTTGGATGAATCTGTTGATATAAATTGGCTTTCAATGTAATTAAGTAAGGACAGTGCAGCATCAGGCTGATCAGTTACTATATGTAATTCTATCAGAAGCAAACAAACTTTATGAGCCAAATTTTCCTCTGAAAAATATAAGTATATATCAATATAAATATAATAAAATAATTGAGAAAAGTGGTGCACTTAAAATTATTCCTCACCCATAGGTTCAATAAAAGCAAATAATCTATTCATTATTTGCAAAGCAGCATTATACTGCTTGGTATGATAAAGTAAAACAGCTTGATTATACCGCATAACGCATTTTTCAACATCATCCATAGCCTCAGATGAATCTGGTGTTGACATATGACCACAGATTGCTTTCAAACTTTTTTTCATTAACTCTGTCTTTTTTAGGTCACTTTTATAATATTCGGCAACAACCTTATTATGCATAACTTTAAGATCTTTGGGTCTCAAAGTTTCTAGCTTATTTAAACAGGATAAACATGCAGAATATGCACCCTTTTGAAATTCTATGAGAGCATTTTGAGCTAGATCACGCTCTTCCTCACTTATCGCAGTAATGCTTGTCTCCTTGCTTTGTGATTCCAAAGCTTCAGTCATTGTTACTGGAGTATCAGCTGTTTATTGCCTTTATAGTATTATAAATATGAGTATCCTGAAACAAATTGAAGTACTAATTAATAATTACATATTTTTGAATTTGGAAACCTTTTGACAGCTGAAATGGGTTAGATGCATCATACTCCAACCTTTAAAGGGTTAATTGTTCTCAGGATGGTACAAAAATATAAGTCAAACTCATTCACAAATGATCAAACTACTAAGTTACGGAAATATACGTAATTCGGTTTCCAATGACGCGCAATAACAGTTTACAGCTTCATCATCACAAGCCACCGTGTTAATTTCCGCCTTGTTTACTCAATCTGCAAAAATTCATATACTGATACGAATCACATATACGTCGGTGTAGTATAATATTGTATACCAAAGAATATCAAAAATAACTCTTTACTAAAAATTACTTCGATAAATAATTAGTGTATGTAATTTTTTCAATAAATTCCAAAATATGTAACTATGAACATGTGTTTTTCCATCATATGTAACCAAATTTATTTTGCAGTAATTCCCATTACTCACTAAATAATTATCATCCCAAAATGTTTGATTCACTTCTATCATGTTTTTAGTATTTAAATAAGTACTCTATTTAATATTTATCATCTAATTATTATAGCATCTTTGGAAATTGTAAAAATGTGGGATTCTGTAGGAACTTCGAGTTGCTTAGCAACCATGAGTATACGATGTTCATTGGTGGAAAGATTCGAGTTTCATCGAGTTTTCCGCTGATATACACTGATGTAACTAATGCTTTTACAGGTTATACATCCGCTGTGTAATTATTTTTGAGAGCCATGAAAAAAATACCACATCAGATATTCAAATGAGAATAATTAAGGGGCGTTGGAAAGTTATTATATTACGTAATATTTTCTCTATTAGCTTACGTATGTGAGCTTGCACTTGTTAACAATTTTTAGACAAAGAATGTCCGTAGGCGAAAGTCAACAAACTGAGGTCATGACGCTTCCAATGTTTGACAATCAGGTATGATCATTGAATTTTTCATTGATTTCTTTATATGATTTTTTTGAGTATTCAAATATTCTTGACTCAGTCTACTGATTCAGTATCTCCATTTTAACCTATTTTCTAGATTTCATACTTCTTGTGATATAATAACAGATGTTAGATAATATTTAGATCATACGTATGCCACAATTTATTATTAGTTTAAATTCTTTTAATTCTTATCTTAATTCCCTAGGACGATTCAATGTTGGAAACAATGCAAAGTATTTCTTCGCCAAATGATGAAGCTGTCACCTTTGATTATTTACACGAGTGTGTTAGCAATCTTGAAAGTAAAGACTCTGGGGTAAACTTATCCCCAGAGTCTGTTAATGGATCAACGTCTAATCTACAACTGGAAAATTTGAATGAAAATTATCATAGTACTGATCATGATATATCTACTCTGGACGTTAATTTTATTAAAATGGAAAATATATTTCTACAGTCTGATGACCTTGGAAATGAAGGAAAAATACATAGCGAAGATGATGGCAATATAAAATGTCACAATAAAAAATCGATATTTGATAATTATAATATAATTCTAGAAAATTTGATAAATACCGATAAAGACTGTGATATTAAAATTAACAATGCAGCTGTACGAATTATGGAAAACTCCATTGAAACATTAAAGGTTTTACATCCAGATATTACAAATTCTCTTTGTAATTCTAACAAAGAATCTACATCTCTATATGACTTTGGAGTCTCATCTTCATGTACCTTAACAGGTTTATTTCATAAGGGACACAAATGCCAACGTCTTGAAATTACAGGCAGCGAAAGTGATGTACAAGATTGTGAAAAAATTGCAAACAATGAATTGTATTCTGATACAGACTTAGAGAGAAACTCTGATCCTGATGAACAATCATTCAAGAATAAAGAACAAATAAAATTAGATGCTTTAGATAATTTGGAGGAAGAAATAAAAATTTGTCCTCAGTGTCCAATGACATTCAGATACAAAAGACACTTGGACCGGCACTTGGAAGGCCATCTAAAGAATAACTGCCCTCACTGCAGTGCAAAATTTGCAAGACGTAAACACCTAGACGTGCATCTATTTCGTGCTCACGGCGAAAGAGCAACCAAGTATCCTCATTCATGCGACGCATGTTCGCGCAGCTTCCCGAAGCGGGTACTTCTGAATCGTCACAGAGCAAAGCATCAATACAAAAGTGGTAAAGTATGTTCAAAATGCGGTGAAATGTTGAAAACTGAGGCGGCGATTCGTGAACACATGGAGAGACATAATAATGAAAAGGAATTTAAATGTGATCGATGCCCACAGGCCTTTAATATGGAACAAACATATTTAATTCACGTTCAGAATCACGATACTCATAAATGTCCCCAGTGTGACGCAACATTTGCATCCAAGAAGAGGGCAAACGAGCATTTCAAATTGACTCACTCCCCAAAACCAAAGGACCTTAAAATAGAAGATAACGGTAAGTTACTTTATTCTACAGTATGAATAATTCCTGTTCATTTATAAAACTGGAGTTTTCAGGTTTATATTATTGTGCTGAATGTCGTCATGGATTCATTAAGAAAGACAGTTATTTCCGTCATTTGCAAACTGCTCTTCATCTCAGTAAAGTCAATAACGAAGTCCCGCTAGAAGGTATATTCAGCTGTCCTATTTGTGCAAAAGAATTAACAACGCGAAGAGCTCGTGATCAACATGTACGACGTGTGCATAAAGATGAAAAAAAATTTTCATGCAATACATTTGGGTGCACTTTTAATTGCACTAACAAAAGTGACTTAGATAGGCACAGGCAATTGCATGTAGAGAAGAGAAATATTATCTGTGAACATTGTGGCAAGACTTTCACAAGTGTTAGCATTTTAAATGATCACGTGCTTTATGTACACAATAAAGAGAGACAATTCGTTTGCGAAGAATGTGGCAAAGCATTCAAGAGAAACAGTTTGTTAAATAGACATAAATTGTCACATCAGCAAGTTCGACCTTTTGCTTGCAGCCAGTGCAGTGCTGCTTTTAAAAGATCTCATCACCTTACAAGACACATGGAATCTTGTCATAGAATTACTATCGAGAGGAAGAAGAAGGTAAAGAATGCAATATTATGCAATATTAATGCATAATTACTATTAAGTACATAATCCCAATCTGAAACAATATTTTTTATAATTTAGGTCGTAAAGCTAATGAAAACTGAAGATGGTCAACTAGTGCCTATAATGGAAAAGCCAAAGAAGCCAAAAGTTAGGAATGTTAGAATGAAGAAGGAAGTTCAAATGAATACCGGTGCACACACTTCAGTCTCATTGGACAAGTCTTCCATTGCTAATGAACTTGATGTAAAATCTTTATCTGCTGAATTGCAACATGTAAATTCCTTATCAAGCACTGAAACTCTTACTGAGAGTTTAGGAGTTTCAGTACAAATGTCTAATTTGTTACCAGTGGTGGATACGATGCCACAAATTCTGTCACTGGTAGATATCAATTCTGGTCAAGTTGTTACTGTGGAAGTTGCCAATCCAGATACATTACCTTTGAATGACCTGGTGGATCAATTTGAGACGAATTGTAATGAGATGCTGGGTTTATCAGGATATCAGGATTTGGGCTTTCAAAATGCAATTCTTAATGTAGACCAAAGTTACTATGATCATTCCAGTTACTCAGAATTACCATTGGAGAATGTATCAGAGTCTCCGCTATTGCTGGATCCTAACAGTAGTAAAATGGATTCGCTGCCTACGATTGAAAATTATCTGACACAGCCTTTTCCACCATTTTTGAATCTTTAGAGAATTGTGTTCGAATAACGAGATTGTAAGAGTCTCGAAGATTTTCTTCTAATCTTTTTCTTTATGGGAAATGTAATTTTAGATCTTGCTCTTTACACTTAATAGCGGAGCTTATATATATTTAGTGAATATTCTAATATTATTCTTGTATCTTCGATTTCTAAACTGCTAGAAAGTGGTTCTGTTTTTTTCAGGTTTTAGATAGAATTATTATAATTGTGTGATAGGAGATAAATCCATAGTATAGTAGTAGTAAATATATTTAGCAATGACACTTCGCAGTAATGAAAGATGTTCAGTATTAATTATGTATAAATAAAAAGATTATTAATACATTTTTTTTTAAGAAATACTCTTACTACATTTTTACTGCGTTCCTCTGACCATATTTTCAGTCTTACACATTTGTTCAATATATATAGTATATAGTTGAAGTATTGTAGCATTGAATATCTTTAAGAGAATAAGAAGATATATCTGAAATTTATTTTTGTAAATAAACAAATACAATGATTAAGCAAAATATTTTTTGTCAGAGTTCTAATGTATGTGTGGAATGTCTGTTCTCCAAAACACACTGAAATTAAACAAGTCCATAATCTGGAATTATGATAAACATAACAAATTTGATATTCAAGAGTTTCACGAATGTTTCTGATGAAAACACGTATTAACAATTACAAAAAATTGAAGACAAATGCAACATCATCAGTCACAAAATACAACACGTTATATAATTAATGTCTAATTGAGTCACAAATTTGAAGAGTAAATCACACTGTGGTATAATAAACAAGATGGAATTTTCTTTTTTTTTATCAATTACAAATATCAATCGCTTGAGTGGTCACTTTGAAAGTGTCAATTAAAAAGTTTAAAATTGAATAACCTTCCATTCCTCTGATGGGTTCATTCAAATATTACCATATATTATCGTAAACTTGAAGGAACCAAGTAATGATCAGGTCCAAACAGGTTTTGCTATACAGATATTTATCACCGATCATTTCTTAAATCCTGTAATTTGTTTTGTTTAATTTTAATTTGCTCACGAAGTATATCTGTAGGCAAAGACGCCCAGAAGAGCCACAGCCGCTCCACCAATAAGACTCCACGCGACTTTTGCCACATTCTTATTTTTGCTTTCAGTTATGGTTTTCTTAAGTTCCACACCATTTGCTTTATTCGTGCCTAACATTTTACGATAAAGATTTTTCTCACGGTGTGCGTCCTTTGCATTTTTTTTCTGCAGAATTACTAATTCCTGTTGTATCTCTTTTGATTCAGGATCTAATTTTGCTGCTTGCTGCAACACTGTGTAAGCTTGAGCGTGTTCTCCTCGTAAATGTAAAATTTTTCCTGAAAAAAAAAATAAAAGTGATAGTATATTTCTCTTTGTAGAGTTGACTTTAGACAGATTGTGCCGTTTTTTTGAGGTTACCTTTTCTGAATAGAGCTTTTACATTTTGCGGTTGACATCTCAAAACGTTTTCCACACTTCTTTGGGCAGAGTCGTAAGCTTCACACTTCATTTGAGCAGCAGCTAAATTATTGTAGACTTTCATTCTATCTTCTAGAAGACCTTGCAAGTCAGCATCACTTGCAAATTGATCACCTTCCTTTTCCTGGTAATTAATTCCACCGGTTGTGTCGTCCAAGTATTCTAGTGCTCTTCGATAGCATTGAATAGCTAGGGTGGGCTCGTTACGCATGTACCACCAATTTCCACGTTTCCGCTTCTTGTTTCTAGTTTGACATTGATTAATACATTTTTAATTTACTTCTTAATGTATATATAATAAACATCAAAAGTAACATGTACCCAGTTTCTTGTCTTTGGTGTACAGAGAGCTGATCTAGATCTGTCTCAAGTTCAACAGCTTTTAGTTCCACAGTATAAAGGATTTTAGCACCACCTGGGATATTTGGTTTATTTCCAATATCTCCATAACCAAATCTTGGACCAACCTCAACTTCAGCAATCTCACCAACATTCATCAACGCAATTGCTAAGTCTAAACCCTGTGTGAATAATATTGGCATATACAAATTACATAAATTTAGAATATACAACAGACTAATTATAATAACTTGCATCAAACCTGAATAACTTCAACATCTCCAAGTTGTATCATTAATTCTTCATATTCCTCAACAACAGTACCATCTTCCAATTTACCAATAATTTTCAAAGTGCATATGTCTGATGCATTTGGTCGATTGCCTTTCTCACCTAATTTTATAATTTTTTTACGTAACTGTCCATTCATAAGTATATCAATCCATTCATTTTCCACTGGGTCCTTCAATGTAGCTTCTGTCATTGGATCTTTTGGATCAATATCAAAGTTTAATTCATTTTGAATAAAATCAGCTTGAGTACTTCCAGGTTGTTCTGGAATATCTTCCATCTTTATGGAATAGATTTACTGTAACATTAAATAAACATATTAGATTGTATTACTATAATATATTAATTTCATATTTATATTTGGTTATTTTACAACTAATTATTTGTAAAAACCAGATGATTTCAAACTGTGATTTATCCCTAACACATTTTGACTACAATCAAGACTCATGAGACCTTATAAGTTTCTCTTCTCACAATGGAGCACCAGAAATGTATTTTGCTTAGAAACGTTGTTAAAATACAATAATAACTATGTACTGAATAAAAACAATTAATTTTATTAATTAAAAAAACGCAAGTTTCTGGGCAATATGCTACAGCAAAACGCGTGCAATAACAACCCTTGTTATACTTTGTAACAGGTCAATTCCAATGACTGCGCTCAATAACATGCCGATAAAAATAATCAGTGAATGCAATTAACATCCAGTAGAAATATGCAGACTCATTTGCTATTTAGAAATTTGATGACTATACGGCAAAGCAATAATTTTTAGGCAGTCAAACCTCAAAAAAAACCATTAAATAAATCTTAATCAAGTACCTTAGCTACTTGACAATCAGCAGAAAATTAATAAAAATTCGCAGATGGTACTAGAGAGTTTTAACAATGATTTGTAACGGTACCGAAAATGTCGAAACACGCAGCCGACAGCTTGAAGTAGACCGCAATTCACCGCAATTCCGAAAAGCGATAATCGATTTTTTAAGGGACTTTCCTGAAGTTTCCAGTTACGTAAAGGAGCCTTCACAGCTTCGTCGGATGAATCTTACAACTAAAATATCAGAATCCTCATTGGCCAAATTTTTCAACTGTCATCATAGGATATGTTCCGAAATTGACTGGCAGCATCGCGAGCACGGCTGTATCTCCCTCTATTGCATGTAGCTAAACAGGACACAACGGAGCTCCATGTAGTTAGCCGCTCATCGCGACCGATCAAATTAATTTTTTTGCTATCGTTTTTTGGTCGTTTGTCGGTGAATGATGGACTATTCTAAACGTTTGACGGTTATTTGTTTATACATATTTATAAAAACAAATTTGACTAGGAAATTATTCTGAACTAGCCCCTCGATCGTCATATTTTCAATTTACTTTTATATAAATCCATGTAGAATCATTTATCGGTGATTGATGGTCTATTACTCGCAAGAAAAAGTTCATATTTTCCTTGTAATTGTAAATAAAACTCGGCTAAACATTTGGACTATAGCATCGCTTCGTGAAAACTCATCTTACCGCCCTAATGAACCTTTACGTATGACTATTCCGCTGGAGCCAGTGAATAGCGAGGCTTTGTATCGACACAAGGCAACCACGCCAGTTGAGTAAATTGGATGCTTGCCAAACAAATATTCGTTTTGGAGTAATTGAACTGAAATATAAGTTTGGGATATATGCTTTTAAGACAATTTGATGCAACGTGAAATTTTTAATATAACAATATTTTTATAGCAGCGACGTTTGTACTTTTATATTACGTGTTTAATAAAGGGTCATTGACTTTACTTAGCGCAAGTATCACAAACATGGTTTATTGTTTAAACTTGGTTCAACTGCGCGATTAGCCGATCAGTGCCCGTTTCCTCCGACTTTCGCCCATTTTTTTCAACGCGGTTCAAGCTTTAAGCCCGGTTTATAGCGAAATTTGCGTTTCTTCAGAAATTTGAACTACCCACATAGCACAAAGACGTCCAAAGGAAGTCTTATGGATATCTGACTGGGATTTTTAAGATATCCATTGGATGTCCTCAAATGTCTCACAGACGTACAGTGGATATCCACAAGATATCCAAATGTCC
>JARQST010000601.1:0-24280 GCA_030142225.1 Pachycephus smyrnensis
ACGAAGGTGCCGCAAGGCTGAAAGGAGACTTCGTGGCGACAACGGATCCGCACGGTAACCCACGCTGGGTGCAGCAGCTAGTCGGCAGGACCAAGGGCGCATAAGCCGTAGGGGAGTGGAATCTCGCCTGTGGAAAAGAGCATTACCCTCCACGGCTCTCTTGGACCAGGGAATCAGACCAGCATCCGGCCATACGGTTACAACCTGACCTAAGCTAGGCCTGACCTGACCTGACCTGACCCGTTAGGTTAGAACAAAATATACTAACTTTGTCCAAGTATTAGATTAGAACAATATTTCGTTTGATTAAGTTAGAATAGAATCTGAACTATCATAAATATATAGAAATACATCTATATTGCCGAATTGCACTTCCAAACTTAACCCTCCGAGAACACACCTATTTTTCATGCACGAAGAACACTCTGGGTCAATCTGACCCTACGCGAACTTTAATCGTCCGCCATTTTGAATCGACGTGTGCGATAGGCTTGTAAATGTTTCCAGATATACTGGAAACATTGACAGATCAATTGATATAAATAAAAAATTCACAAAGCAAATTATATAAATAATGTATAGTTAGTACTCGAAACTACAGGTAGAGGGCGTCAGGCCCGCCAATTTTCAAAATGCCTTAAATATATTTACGATCAAAATCAAGGTATGGGTCAAATTAACCCAGTGCGTTCTCGGAGGGTTAAATAGAGAAAGTTACAGCTGAATAGAAAATGACACTCACCATGCAAAAGTAACAGCAAGGGAATCACCGTTGAAAAGACTCCAACCCCTTGACCGACAGGGACCCTGCGACCAAACATGATGTAATGACTGAAAACAAAGGAAACAAATGCAATACGGAACACCGTGGAAATGAAAATATTCTCGCCGACTGTACCAAGCAGACGCCTCATTTTAAAAAGAAAGTGAACGGAAGGACACGGAGCCATAAGAGCAACTCAATACATTGAGTACGGGCACAGGAAACAGAAGGAAGCATTATACTGACCTATGCTCTAATCACTAAGATCAAAAGAGGAAATCAGCGCATAATACATCGGACGAGAGGAAATTAACCCAAGACAACAATATCAATAACTTAACATCAAACATACCTCTAACATAATTCAATAAAGCATAGACACACTGGAGAAGCCTCCTATACAAGGTGCACGGATCCCACTAGGAGGTAGTATTATTGGAACGTACAAAGTATACAGATAGTAAAGTCGAAGTAAATAAAGAAGACTCATCACGAGACTCAATAAGTAAGACGCGACGATCAAAAAGACCAGAGTCGAAATTGCAAGACTGCGAGGAGAAAAGAGAAACGACCGTATACACACGAAGAAACGCTGAGGAAGGTCAAAAACGGAAGTTAACCTCGCAGGGATAGGTATGGAATTCTCCTACTTTGGAAGAACAAGATGAACGACGTGCTAATTGGGCTGAAAAAGAGATGCGAAACAGTGGAGCAGCTCATTAAGGCCATGGAAAAGGCTCGGACGGACATGAGTACGGCAAAAAGGCAAATGCAGATAATGGTCGTGGAGATAAGAAGATACATAAACAAAGATACGGAAATGGAGGACGTAATAACAGCACTAAGAAAAAAAAAAGCCGGGAAAAGTTGAAGAGAAGTGGGTTCTGCATGCACTAAGACAAGCGGTACCTAAAATCAGAGCGAATGGAGTAAAGAAGATAGCGGGGCACCTTGGGGAGGTACTAAAAGAGACTTGCAACACATCCATGCCGAGGTAAAGAACACCATGGAGACGGAAGGCGACCTTCTGATCGAACGACTAGGTGATAAAACTCAGGAAGGCGGATTGCAAAGTCGGAAAGACATATCAAAGAGCAACCCAGAAGCGAGGGACTGGGGAGTGCATCCAGGAACGGAAGGGAGCCAAGGGACCAGAAAAACATTGACCAAGGCGAGAAGGAGTCAGGAGAGGTCATATGCAAAGAGGTCGAGAAGAAAATGTAGAGACACCCATATAGGATAGTAATGGGAACGTTCTCGAAGGACACAAGTGCAACCAGGTCCTTACCAGTGGAAGAGATGAAGGAAATAGTGGACAAACTAATCCCGAGACGCGAACGACTGGGTCAACAGAGGAGATAGTAGTGAGTGAATCAATGGAACTCATAACGGGAGCTGACCTGGTAAAAGTGGCAAGCAAATTCCAAGCGGGGAAGACGGCGGGCCCGGATGGTATCCTGAATGAAGGCGAAGGAGTCCCTAGCGATCAAAAAGGAACCGAGATTATTCGCGAACCGCTCTTGTACTCATCCCTTACCTAAAGGCCGTGCTCGTCAACCTACCGCATTTTCCAACCTACGCCCTATCTCGCTGCTGTGCGAGCTATCTAACCCGTTAGAGAAGATTGTTTGTAACCAGATGACTGAATTCATCACCGACACTGACGGTTATAATGTCTTTCAGTCAGCCTGCAGGCCAGGACACAACACACAGACAGCCTTACTTCAAATCATGGATAATGTTAAATTAACAATCAATCAGCCCAAAGTGACAGGGCTAGTTCTGTTCGACTTTAACAAGACATTCGACTCTCGATGTCACCGGCGTTTTCTCGACGACATGTGCATGGGCAGCTTCTCCGACTCCGTTATTAAGTGGTTCAATTCGTACTTGAGCGGCAAAAGACATGCGATACTAGCTAGTGAGCTAAATCACGAAGGGAATGCCTTTTCGTTCATACGAATTACTTCCGACGTCCCTCAAGGCTCGGTTCTCGGTCTATCGCTGCTCGCGTTATATATTAAGGACCTGCGCGAAATCATCATGAACTACGCTCACATAATATACGCGGACGATCTAGATAGGGTGCACTCTTCGCCGCATGCAATGTGACATCGATAAGATATGTGAATGAGCCGCATCTCACTGTCTTCGGTTTAATTCAGCGAAGACCAAGTATATGGTCCTCGGCTCGGCGAAATATATCAATCAAATAGATTTTCTCAACTTACCAACTCTCTCCGCCGATAGCACTGCTATCGAGTGGGTTAAATCCGCCAGAAATCTGCGTGTTATCGTTGACTGCACTTTGTCTTGGAAACCATATGTGGACCACGTGTGTAAACGCGTAAACACTGCACTATTCGTTACGTGCCTACGCACACAGATCACATATCTAAACATGTATTTTAGTGTACGTGCAAACAAAAAGTCCAGCAGAAAACGCCGTCCAGCAAAATTGGTGCCGCTAATGGAATGAACATGCACAGTAATACATGTTTAGATATTGGATCTGTGTGCGTAACCACATAGCCAATACACATTCTCAAACTAAACCGCACGGTACTCGATACGTCGCTCAGGAAAGCACTAGTTGCCGCATTTGTTTTTCCACTCGGTTTTGGAATTCCCTGTCTATTGCACTGCGCGAACCTACTACCGAGACGAGCGTTCGTGCGATACTGAGGCGCTATTTGACGGACCGGAATGGATGCTAAACTAAAATAAAATGACCACAATAATAATATTATTGTATCGTTATTGTGACACGGCACGGTAGCACTGCTTTAATCCTACCATCACCACTATTACCGTGTCATTCATTAGACTTTTGTTTGTATTATGCGTTCGTGTGTAAGCCACTCAATCCTAGCTCGCTTCGTCTTGCCTTGTTTACCGTATAAGACTCATAATTTACTTATCACTATATTTACAACATATAATTTACTTTATACTTTTCTGTATTACGTTCGTTGTTTACGATCTACAAGGATCCACCTCAAGGATCGGCTAAATCAATTCCCCCCCGCCCCCGCCCCGGAAAAGGGGAGGAGTCGTAACGTTGCGTCCATCAAGCAACCAGTTGTATAAAGAAATATTGAAAGAGGAGAGGAGATAAACCTCCTCGAAAAGGAATTGACGACGGAAAACGGGCACCGAGGAGACCAAGTGCAAAGAGGAGCATGACCATTTCTGCAAGACTTCCAAAAATCGGGAAGATTTGGGAGTCGTCGGCTCCGTTCGGCGAAAGCGCTCTAGGCGACGAGCGCCGGGACGGAGATCCCCGCAAAAGATAACGTGGAAAGGGAACGAGACGAAGAACGTCGGACCTGTCGATAGGCTGTACTCGTTTACCTGAATTTAAAATATGTCGGAATTATATAAGATAACCACCGTGTCGCTTATTTAAGGCAACCCGCTTCCTCCGTGCACCGTTGGCAGCTCTCCTGCCCGCCATGCTCCCGTCTGCCATTGTAGAAGTAGGAGCTAGGGGGAACCACCGGTCGAGAAGACTCCCGATATATTAAGAAAAAGGATTGGTGGACCGAATTAATGCCAAGTGGCATCTGGCGCCCAAAAAGTAATTGTTACATTGGGGTCATCAGGTTGCAGCGACGTAGGGTTTTGTGTGGGAATCAGATTTTCCGTTACGGTATATAAAATTTGGATTTTTATCTTGGAACGAGTCCAGTGATCGAACCACCTTAATAAGTTCCGACTTTCAGCGTAAATCTCTTTGTTAAATGGACACCCTGAGATTTAATAAACATATCAAGAGACTCGGTAGAGTCTTGCTGACGAAGTACTTTAATTGCGACATATACAAAATTCATTTTCTCATTTGCTATTGGGGTTGACGATAAAACCTCTTTAACCTCTCCCCCTTCTTTTTTTCGTATTTTTCCAATAGTCATTGTACTATTATATTGTTTTGCTTATATTTAAGGTTCCTACAAAAAATACATTATATTTATAAGCAACTTACATTATCCTTACAATAATCGAACGTATGTACACAATATTGCTTAGACAGATTTATCATTACGGTCGACTCTCGCATAAGTTAAAACCACGGGACCAGCCCGACCGTGTAAGTAAAATTTTTCCTCCTGTCCCCACTTCATTACAGAGTGCGTAACCTTGAGTGGTTGTGCATGCGCATGCTTTTTTGAAAGCTTAGTCCGTGGCAACTACACCAGTGAATACTATGGAGCAGTGGGGATCTCGGAGAGGTTAAGATTTTAACTTATCCGAGTGGCTGATCATAGCGTTCCTTTAATTTATATGGGAGTGTTAACATTTCAGGATTTAACCCATGCGAAAGTCGATTGCATTTAATCTACTGTTTACCTAATACTTTATCCCTTTTGCATTCGGTGAATCTTTTTCTTATTATTATTACTGATTAGGAATATTATTTAACTCATGACGAAGAAACTATTTAACAAATATTCATTACAGCGGTTGCGATAATGATAAAAAAAAAAGGGAATAATTTAGTATAAAATTTTGGATTAAATATGATCGGCGCAAAAACTGACAGTAATCAAATACAAAAAATCAAAATGTCAAAAAGATATAATCGCAATTGGCCATAGTTACGTGACTGTTTAAGCCACCTTAGAAACAAGTTCTGAAAGTACACCACCAAAATCGCTCTTGTTTCATTTTTCTACCTCTTCATTAGAGACACGCTATTACTGTTTTAGCAGACAATCTTTTACATTTATCTCGATATTTGTTCACTTTAATGATGACAGCAAAATAGATATTACCACTTTCAGATTCATGGGAATCACGGAATAAAACATGCTGAATGAGAATAAACAATGAGATTCCTTCTTTTTATTTACCGAAGAAGAGCATAAAAAATAAAATATGTAACAAAACAGTGTACAATGTGGTTGTTTTGGAAAAAACTTGCCTTGGTCTATATGAATCATTCTACACTTATTTATGTACATGTGCCTTTGCATTGCGTGATACCTTCACCAAAATTTATTTTGATTTAATCGTCGTGCATTTCTCTTTAAATTCATAACACAACTTTAACATACGTATTGTTTTGTCGCTTTTACGCTCGAAATATTGACCATAAGAAACAGCAATTATTTTTTATCACGTGTTTATTTTTTAATGAGTCGACTGGTCGCTTTTTATGCTTAATTTTACACGATACGATCTTCATATGAGTTCCAAATCTTTTTAATCCAAAAACGTTAACCAATTTTTTTTACACAGGCATGTCATGGCATTTTTCTAGGCATGTCGTGGCATAAACTTTGGGTGCAGATCCATTTCACAATGAATTGGCAATATTGAGTCAAACAGCGTAGAGCGCAGCGATGAACGAGGCGGAGTCGGAGGCGATTGCGATGATGGTGCTGCTTGTAATAATATTAAGATTGCTGGAGATTCCAACGGGACTAAGTAACGGAGAGAGCCGCAACTTGACGAACACACAAATAAAGCTTCGTGATACGTTTCGAATGTTAGAAATAATTTCTCCAACTCCACGAAGATAATCTTTCACTAAGTCGCTCCTTTTCGTTCAATGTGCGAATTACTTGATCGTATATTCGTCGTTTTTTCTGAATTAAGATGAAAATGTCAAAGAAAATACCATAACCGACTAGCTCACTCATGCTGTTTCGATGACATGCCCTCGAACGTCAACAAATTATCCAATGATATTGTATATAGAGCCACTTATCAAAGATTATCTGTTTAATTATTAGTCTCAAAAGAAGTAACATCGTGAAATCTTTTTATTTCTATGTGAGTATCGCCGAGCGAGCGTCGAGAGCGAACCCGACTCAAGGCCTTTTTCTTCGGTGTTTTTCTCGTAGATTTGCGTGCTTTATATTCTAATATTTCATTCCTGAGTATGTTTGCGTAGTTGTTCATCCAGACCGAATTTCAAAGCTCTCAGGTACAAAACAGCGAATCATATAATCACAAAACTGACGAAAGCCTGGATTTAACGCCTGTCTTTCGATGAAGCTCGAATTTCGCAATTTAATTGCAAAAAGACACTTTACGTGATGAGTGTTACGGTTCAAGATGTCGTACACCATTCAAAGAAATATCAATATATTCAGGCAGCTACGTACCACTATATTAAACAATTTTTCCGACGTTCGCTCCATTAATTCCCTACCCGATCCTTATCCTTACTTCTACATATTGACTGATTTCCGAGAGAACTTAAAATCTAATTTATTAAATTAATCACTGTTCGCCCTCTACCGTTAATGATATTCATTTATATTCATTAGTCCTGTTACTTAGTTTGTATAGTTAATTATACATTTGTCTAGTCTTATATTTCTTAAGGCAGGAATTTTATATATCTTATTTACAAGGTTTCATTCATTACGTCTCATCTATTTTTCTTCGGCCTTTTTGAAGCTTGTGTCGAACAAAGAGAAAAAGTTACTCGTGCTGTGTTTCGCAATTCAAAACAAGTAAAACTCTATTCACTTTTCTTTTAAAAAAGAACAATGAGACACACACGGAGTCGCTCTTTCTTGAGCAATGTTCGATGCTGTAGTTACAATTGGATACCTAGCTATCTAACAAAATGTTTACATGTCCGAACCAACAAACATATTAAGATTCCTTTCGAGATTTCATCTCTCAACTTGTTTTATCGAAATTGAAAGCAATTTAAAATGAAATGAAATGAAATAAGCAATGACAATATAGAAATAATTAACGGAAGTATAACAAGGCATCATACCTTAAATATGAGTTGAATGTTCCCTTGAAGGCTAATAGCTGAAAACTTATAAATACATGCGAAAGAAGTCTCAGAAAAATAAAATAGTTATACATTTCATCGTTTCAAGTAAAATGCTTAATTGGATGTATAGGTTTCGCTCGAAATAATTAATTATTTGTAGCGTAAAGTGGTCTCTTTTTAAAACCGAATATCCGCGGAACAATATTGATAAACGCATTGTGTGTAACATGAAATATTTAAAACGTATGTAGGTTCGTATGAAATTGAAAGGTGTCATCTCGAAAAATTTCTTTCTATGTACCTGTGTTTCTTACTTAAAACATGTACTTCTTAATGATATTGATCTTTAATAAGTGCTAGTAGCTCGTCCAGCCTGAATTTGTGACAAATTATATTTCGAATTGGGATATATCTTGTCCAAGAAGCGACGGAAAGAGAATAAACGAAACATGTGAGTGAATACATGACTCGAGATAAAAATGTTAAACTTCAAAACTATTTGTGACTGCTCTATTCTTCAAGAAAGATATGCATAAAACATGATACGAATATCACGTCAAGAAATATATATATATTGTAATTTTCATTGTGACATGTTTCATTGATTCACTTGCCGATCATTCATAACCAGATACACGCAAAAAAATTGTGTGCAATTTCTCATTACACAAAACCTGACTTTTGTCATGTATCTAATAGATACTGAGAGGAACATGTCTTGAGTTTCTAACACTGAAGATTCCCATTAGTAATTAATATCATCGATCGTCAAGCTTTTATATTCCATTTTTCTCTGTACTAAACTTAAGATTGTCTCCAATGTAAGACTAGTCTATAAATGTTGACCGATAAGATTCCGTCTATCCTTCAAAGTCAATCCTATATTCCTTTTAAAAATAATTTGTCACATATTAATGTGTTTTGAATTCATTATGTCTATACGATAATCATGCCTAATGCGAAGCGATCATTACGACCATTAGACGCTTGGATCGCAAGATTCCGTTTTGCCAATAGAGGACTTAACCTCGACTTTTGGTTCTTCCGGGACCAACAGTGGTGGTCTTGTATCCGAGGCTTCCATGGATTCCTTTGATTGAGTATTGGCTTCTAATGAATCTTGTGTATTATTAGAGGATTCGGTTTCTTCGAGATTCGTTGATTTCGTCGGATCTGTTGGCGACGAAATAGAGGAAGGCGTCGGAGCTTCACTACTTGGAGAAGTCGTATCACCTTCACCAAGATTGTGATGATGAGGCTTTTCTTCAAATACTATAACGTTGTGAAAAAAAAAAACAGAAACGCATGAATCAAGAACTTTATATTGCACTTTATACTAGTCAAATGTCAGAGTAAAGAAGTTTGCGGTTACATCTTATGCATTTACTGTCCATAACAATTTTTTTACACACACGCAGGCGACACACTACTGGCGAGTGTGATTTTAAAGGGCAGCAAAAGGTATAATAAATAAATCTCAAAACAGATAAACCAAATACATGCACGGTATAAAGAAACCCCTAATCATTTACCAGATATTACTAGGCGAATTAGATTGCAATGATATTTAAAAAAATCTGGATAAATGTAATCTCTCAAAAAACTTATTTTTAATTAAAAAGCAACCGTACTGGTACTCTGTTTTATTCTCATAATACTATCAAACTACTATTGAAAATTTCTACGATTTATGCATGAAAAATTGTTTCTTGTAATAAGCAACGTTTCATGTGAGAAACTTACACTTGTCAAGACTGATAATGGATCCTACAATTTCGTTAACAGTTAAAGTTGGTCCTTGATCTTCCATCTGCCTTCTCCTTCTTACGAGCCACCAATCGACCAAGAACAAGGCCAAAGCAAGAATTTTAATGCCTGCGCACAGTCCCACGTATCTAAAAGAACAATTTCAATGATAATATAAAAGTTCCTAGTTTGCACATTGAACTTTCTAATTCCCGAACCATTGACATACCTATATCTGAATTGTTCAATATCGTACAATAAACAGCGACCACCTTTTTCACCGCAGGTACTTTTCCAAAGTAGACACGTTGAATCAATCAAGTTACCGAAAAGTATTGGCGCTGGTATATAACCGAATAATCGGAAGATCACAAATTGCATACCAAGAGCGAAAGATCTTTCCTCTTCGGAAACGGATCTACAACGAGATTAGATAAACTGCAATTAGCTTTTGAGAATAATTTACAAACATAAAGTTTTACATATTATTTTTATTGTTAAGATTATTTCTATTTAGAGCATATATTGCTTACTTTTCTGTGATTTATACGAAAAATCTTTAAAATATCTGCTCTGAATAATTTGTAAATATTTGTGGTGTAAACGCTTATATTATTTGTAAATGATCAGATATATCGTATAACGATAAAGAAAATAAGTAATGAATAGTTTGCGTAAAACCATCTGGAATATGTAACTGCATGTTTGAACAATTTGAGTAAAGTCAATTTTTTCATGGTACATACCGTAGTACTATCATGAGTAATGGCATCTGAGTTACAGCAACAATAAAGGTCATAAAGAAGAGAAGAATGAGGAACGGAAATATCGTTCGGCATGGAGAAGTACATGGACCGGCCGTAGCAACAGGAACAACTGTGACCTCAGCAAACTCGGGGGCCACCGGTGGTACCATCGTTAGATTCCCATGTATACCTGGTTCGTTATGAAAATTGCTATTAAGTATTTTTTTTTACTTTAATTGAAAATTTACACGTGAAAAGTCATTGCATTGTATTTTCTTTCGCCGAGCATCTCCTCAACGCTATAAATTTTAACTGATTCAAATTGGAAAATAACATTTAAGATTTAAAACGATGTAGACGCATCGTGGATAATGCGTAGCTATTGCTAAACAGATAATACGAAATACCGATTACATTTAAACAAAGTAAAGCCAGGTAAGATTCAATGCAAGCTTTTCTGGTATATTAAGCTTACCTCGTGATTGCTAAATAGAGTTAATAAAAAAGAAAGTAAAGGACGAATACTCACAAGCGCAATTGGTGAAGTTTGATTTGGAACTAAACGCGGTACAGCCAGCATGACAAGGACTGAAGTAAGTGAGTCCATTATTTCCGCATACGGGCTCGACGTCGGTCATTCGACACTCACAACCAAAATTGCAAGCGGCAGTGAGATTCACTTGAAACGGTTCAGGGCCCTTGGTACTGCTATTATAATATGGAATAGTAGTGCCAGCCATTTTCACGTTGTCACAGCCCAAGAAGAACAGGAGTCCATAACACACCAGGCAGATGATATTCGAAACCAGGACAAATTGAACAGCACCTTTAGGCCTTAATTCCAGACGTTTGAGCAGACAGCCGCCGAAGAATATACCGATGCAAGCACCAGGAATGGCAATTGAGCCGGTGAATATGCTTGCTTGGCTCTTGCCTAGACTGAACTGTGTCTCTAAATACTTTGGCAGGAAAACAACGAAACCAGAGACAATCACCAACTCCATACAAGCACCCAGGCACGTTATCACGTATACGGGATTACATACCAACCGCCACATACTGCGCGGTATATCTGAAAGCATATACACATATGTATTAAAATTTTCAACAAGACAAAACAATGAATTACTTGTATTTTTCTCCAATATTCATAGATATTGCCAACTCCATCAATGACAGGAAATGTAAAAAATATCTATCATCAAAGCCTTCTACAGATAGCCACGAAACGCGCGCTACCTTCGTGCTACTGCACGTAATAATGCCCTTTCCTTGCTGTACCTCGATTTCTACATCATATAATATTTCATTTTAACATTTGAACAATAATTACGGTATTTGTTAATTGATATTATTTGTAAAAGAGAAATTACTGGTTGCCAAATATATAGAGTATAGTTAAAACATATATAATTAATTGCTTGAAATGTATTGCACAACAAGGTAAGCTGTTGACTGTGTACAGCATTGTTTATCGTGCTCTCCTGCTATCTCATTGAATTATCAATAGAGTTGAATGAATGATTTAGGAATTCAGATAAAAAGGAGGTGTCAGTTAGTTCAGGAAAAATCGGTACACTATAATAATGACGATGATGATAATAATAATATACCAATAAGCTGCAAATCTGAACCATCCTAACCAAACTAATTATTTATTCTCTCTTTATATCGCATCTATGTGGACCATGTCCGAGGTCGGACAATAAGTCAGGACGGCCGATGCTGTAAGGCACTCCATATACGTATGACTCGTTAGGCAAAATACAAAGATGCACCCGATTATGTGATTCTGTAAAAGGACGACAGCATTCATTACGCCTTCTCGAGTATTCAAACATTTGCGGATGTCATTTGGGTTAGATGTTGGACCAGGACGATTCCAGAAGTATGGAAGTGAGGTATTAGCACCGTTGATTAAGTCCGAGGATGTTACAGTGTATATGCATGATATTGGAATAGCAACTGCTACGATCGAACGTCATCTAAAAGTGTTGAAAGAAGTGTTTAGATTGCTCCTTACCGCATGCTGATGTGGAAACGCATATAAAAATATAATAAATATTATACTTTTGTCAATAAAAACCAGAATACTGATATTTAATAATATTAATTAATGTTCAAATATTAAATTTAATATTACATAAATGCTTTATGGCCTGAGTTTTTCAGAATTATCATTCAGTTCACAGTTTCGAAAGTGTGTCAGTTTTTGTTGCAAAATTTACCTAAATCATTTTTTTTAACGAAAAATTTATAAAAAAAACTTTTGAATAAAATGATCTATGAAAAATCCAAAAAACTCAGACCATAAAGCATTCATTTAAGAATAAAGTGAAACCTCATTCGTTAAATTTGGACATACGGTGTGACCAGTACTCCGCGCGAGATTGAAGAAAATGTAATTCTCTCCGCCAGTCTAACACAGAAAGATTGTTCTAAAAAATGGAAAGGCTTTGTTTAGAATATTCTTTTCAATACTTTTAAATTTCAAAATCTTCTCTTTTCAAATGTAAAAAAAAAACAATATAAAATCTATGATTTGAAATGTTTGCGGGTGGATCCCCTGAAGATGAAATGATGAAACTTAATCATGTTCCCGAAATAAAAATTCTACTTCTGAACTCGCTACCAACACTTTACGACTACAAACATTCCTCAATACAGTAGACTCTCACCTATTTGACCGCATCGTGCCCGAGCGTCGCTAGTTATTTTGCGACGAGAGGGGCGCCCCACTCTCTACCGATAGCCAAGGCGCCACCATTACTCGACGGACCCAAAGTACACTACTGGTGTACGTTTCGAGTGAACGCTCAAGAAAGTGGGGGTTAGGGGAAGCGTTCATTGGTCAAATGAGTGAAAGAAATTCGGTCAAATAGATGGGAGTCTACTGTACTAACAAATTCTCTTCGTAATTCAATGTCATTTAGGTGTGCATTGTCGTAGCAAGGATTCGTTGACTTACCTTTTACATCTTTACCGTAACCACTGTCATCAGCATTTGTTTCTTTTATCGGTTCTTTGTTATGCTCCTTTTCCTTGTTCGTGGCTGGCTTACTTTTCTCTATAATTCTGATCTTTTCTTTTTCACGTTGCAATGTTTTTGGGAAGCTGAAGAAGGGAATTGCTACGAGAATCAGAAGAAGACCACAGAGAAGGAAACCACCCCACCACATTCCAACCCATCTATGATCACCTGGACCTGTGCGAAAAAAAAATCACCAAAAGTTTGTGATTTTATTCAATAAAAACGAATGCATTGTACTTCAAGTGCGAAGTTCAACACGTAAAACATGATGTAAAACAGTCAAACAAAAGTATCAATGTCTTTTTGAACAACCATCCCTTTAAAGCTACCAAACGAAACCTTCTAATAATGTCTTCACTTTTTTCTAAAATTTCATTGTAGCTCAAAATGTATGTTATCCATCAAGTGACGGATATTCACCTCATCTCTCCTATATAAATTTTATAAAGAGAAATAAAATAAGGGCTAATAATGCGGGTAACGCAAATAGTCTAATTGATAAAAGGACTACGAAATTCTGAATGATAATTTATTGTAGCTTATGTAACAGAGTAAACTTACCGATGCTAATAATCGTGCTGGAAAATGAGTCCATGTGAAATGACAGAAGATACGCTCCCAGAAGAAAACCTAAGACTGGTCCGAACGCGGCCATACTATACATACAACCTAGAAACAAAATATTTTGTTTTTACTTTTCATTAATCCATAAAATATAAAATCAAATTCCGCAAGTTCCTTTTAGAGATTGTAAACATCAAATGACTGGTCACAGTGTTCACAATGTTGAAAGGTGCCTATAGTTTTTATTTGAATTTCGTGTCTTACCTATGTATAGGGAAGCACTTTCCGGTCTGACATGATCATCAATGTAAGTCGTGCCGAGGGTGAATAGAGGTGAGCCACCACATCCCAGCAAAAGCTGAGCAAGTACAAATAGCATCACAGGACCGGCGGTTGAAGGGGATCCTTGTATACAGTTGTCGCCCCTAAGATTATTGTGCGGCGCCAAAGGCGGTGAAGATAGCCCTGATGACAGGCGTCCTAAAAAGAAATATCATGAAAGCTATGTAATATATACTGTATGTCCCATCCCAAGTAAGACAAGTGAAGTTGCCGCGCCGAGAGCATCAATCCCTCCTCCCCCCTGCCGTTTTCGCGCCAAATTTAGTAATATCCATATACCATGACAACAATGAACTCTGAAAGTGTAGTCGTTATCTCTTGCGCTCATGCAGTTGGACTTGCACACTGCCCCCATAGCTCATTGCCTCTGAACATTAATTAGTATAGTTCGTTTACATCCGCACATATCTCTTCTTCTCAAAGGAGCACTAGCAGGATTTTGGGCTGAAAACCATAGTAGTGGATGGATGCAAAACGATATATTTACATCTTGGTTTAAGCGTTTCTTTAGAGTTCGCAGAGCAATCAGAGGAATCACTTGCCCTTCTATTGCTCGCAATAGTCATTCAACTCATATCAGAATTTAGAAGTTATCAATCTTGTCCGTGATAATCACGTCCACATACTATGTTTCCCTCCACATTGTACAAGAACTATCGGAGCAAACAAGAACGTTAAAAAAATCTGGGTAAAATACTTCCGTAAAAACAGCGAGCCTGCCGTCAAAAGGAAAAAGAAATTGTCCCCACATTGCAAAATAAACATATGGCTATAGAAATGAAAATAATCAGGCACACTTACCAAGTCCCATGTCTTGTTCACGAAGCGAAATGCCTCGACAAATATTATCGGAGCTAGAATTGTTTGAAGCTGTCGTGAGGTTGGGTTCCGCTGTGAAATGTGGCACCATGAAAATCATCGATCCCACGCCCATTATTACCGCACCTAGCAAACACATAATATTTACAATTATAATCAATCGCCGATGGTTAAATAATACAATTAATTTACATTTAAAAAATATTTTAACGAGTGTCACATATTAGGATCTTTGGCCATAAATCATTGTCATACGTTCTTCGCTGTAGTCTCTAATGTTTAGTACGGTCGACTCTCTCTCTCACTCTCTCAATGTGGCCACTCTTTAAGAGGAAGCCTCGGTTGATAGCTTTCTGAGCTTTCCCCCACCAAAAGCCAAGAGGGAAAATTGGTTCGGACTCTCTTTACGCTACCAGAGCCACATTTTTCGATACACACAACTTACACATCGAACAAGCGGGAGATTCACGTAGGAGAGGGGCATTCAGATTCTTGGAATTCTATGCCCTACCCTATACCCCGATGGCTGGCCTTATAAAGAGAGTCGATTGTAGTTAATTGTGGATACGAGCATACATCATTATTGTGATATTATGGATACAAAATATGTTGCTAGGAGTATTATTTATGAGTATATCGTTCAGAATTTGAACATAATACGATTGGTCCCGTATATTTATCATCGATTTAGTTCATGTGACGAGGAACAAGTTTAAGCGATTCATTAAACGTGACTTGGAACATGTATGTGTGTGAATGCAATTTACGCAATTTCACTCGCTAAGCAAAAGATATGAATTTGCATGTATGTGTATGAGTGAGCCACATCGAATATACATATATGTATCCTCGATTCCAGACGAACTGCTCAACCAACTGGGTTGAATATTACAACGAGTTGGCCGGATCCCCTCGTTATAATTTATTTCTAACTCGGGCCGCCAGGGAGCGCTTGAGGGCTAAGAATTCCCTAAAAATTAGGAGTCCCGATCGGGAATCGAGCCCGATGGCTACGGACTGCCAATTCAGGGCACTAACCCCACTGGCTTCCTGATAGATCTTGTTTATTTATATATTTTTCGGCTATTCCTAGACGGAGCCCTCTCCAGCTTGTAACGCCACGTTAGAATATGTAATTATAGAGAGAATGAAGTTCCAAATGTAGACGAGCTTATGCGCGCCCATCTTTTTTTCGATGTCGATCATATAAAGCATTGCTGCACATTCCACGCGATATTCCTTAAAAATGAAGAGCTAAGGAATAGTCTTAAATACGCGACAGCTCTGTATATTCGACAGTTCTAACTAGTATAAAATCTTTAAATGAAATTTCTATAATTGTTTCATGCATATTGTGTCTTTCGTATATCGAGACACACGAAATGTTAACTATGGTTTAATTTTCTGCGAGGTAGACCAGCACTTACCTATGGCTATCCACACAGGAATATGTCTTCGGCTGCCGAGATAACTGACGAAAATAACAGTAATGACGTTGCCTATCTCATAGGAGCTTGCGATGAGGCCCGAAAGGCTGGACGGGATCTCGAATCTCTTCTCGATCGTTGTAATCACAGAATTAATATAACCTGAACTGAGTGCCTGCTGCAGCGTAACGAGAAATGATAAGAGGAACACGAACACCTGAAAAAATCAATCGTTTTATATTCTTATTCACCAATTAAGAATTTAATATGATACAAAGAGTTAAACATTACTAATCAAGTAAACGATCAATACAAACCTTTATACCAGCAAATCTTTGAATGAAGACTGGCCTGCATGTTAAAATTCCGCAGTCCTTTGAATCTGGATTAATTGGCGGCGTTTGTGCTCTCTCCTTCTCTGCCCTGAAGTGTAGAACGAGACAAATGAACACGTATTACATTGTATACTTCATAAGTTTTGCAACAGACATATATACTGAGAAAAAAGTTTTGTTAAAGAAACAAAAACAGGTTTGTCCTAACGAAATATTTTTGTCACTAACTAAACAACAAAATATTTGTTAGGGCTACAATAAAGCTTTGTTGACGAGTTCCGTTAGCACGACATTATAATATTGTCGTACAACCAAAGCGGTTTTGTACGGACTAAAGGAAGCACTTGGTAGATACAACAAATATTTTGGCTACTTATTTTGTTTCGCTAACAAAGTCCTTCTATGAGTATCAACGAATGTTCTGTTCGTAACAAACAAGTGTTTTTGTAACAAGATAATGTTGTTAATACCAAAATATCAGTTTACTAAAAGTTCATATGTTTCTATGGGCCTATGAATTATAGTGTGATCTCGTAGCAAAATGGATTTGTAAATCTGCCATAATGTAAAACTGCACTACGCGAAGCAACTACATAGAAAACAGTGCATCTGCATTGATCATCTGTTTTCACCAAATTTGAAAAGCCCCCGTTATTCAACGTGTAGCAAGAAGTATGGGATCGGATCATTAGCCATACTCTTGTCAGATTTACTAGCAATACCCAATTCATACTATTACCATACTTATTACCATACTGGTCCCATATTATGGTCCCATACTACTCCAATACTATCAAATTTTATGCGAGAAAGTTTGATTCGGTCACATCATCAATACAAAATGTTGTCATGTTAGTCGAAACGACGTAAGTCAGTGGCTGACTGTATATATTGTAAACTCCACCTAAATAAATATTACTTATGAAGAATAAAAGTACATTCTCACGACGAACAGACTGATCGTACAAGACGGATCCCTGATTGGCCAGAATTGGTCATCGTGTGACTGTTCTCTCGCATAACCTTTTCGCGATGACCGAATCTGACCAATGAGGGAACTGATTTTCCAAGTTGTATCCATCTTGAACGACTAGTCCGTGCGACGTGGGAAGGTACCTTAAGCATCACTGGCCAAGATCCGCGCGCATTGGGACCAGTTGTGACGTCACGTATTACTACTAGCGCTCGGTGCGGCAAAAGGCTTAAGTTTTAGGCGAAGAAAATCTGTCGGTTGGCAGTGCGATTTGCTCCCACTCAAAAATCTTGCACTTTGAGAGTTCGTAGTAGTATGGTATACTATTAATACGAATTTCTCAGTCCCTAAGGAGCCCTTTTTTCGATATTCGTTTACAGTTTTGTGAAATAGTGTGACAAGTACTGCATCAGAGTAAGAAAAGTCCATGACGGCAGCCATGTCATTTCCACCAGCCCCCCAATGTCAATATTTACTTCCGTTTTATTAATATTCTATTCTAATGAATAAGCGAAAAATCGGGCTGCACAGTGATCGAAACTTTATCGGAAGGCTTCGATTGAGTCAAATACATTTAGTGACGGTACTTTCTGTGCTTCGATTTTTGGGTGCGAAGTTTCTTTACTTCTTCGAACCCTTGTCCGTGAGAGTCACTCACCCATAGAAAAAGAAGTACGGTTCCGTCATAATGAAAATGAATATGTAAAACTTCTAAATTTATGCTGTACTTTAAGTTCAGTGTCTGCAGTTATTTACAATTTTTCAGAAACAACTATAGGTTAGAGTGAATGGGAGGACTAATTAGTGCTACGGTAGTAAGTTGCAATTTTACCTGTCCACCATGGAAGCACTGGGATTCCTGCTGTGACACTTGATGATAAAATCTCTGGGAAAAAAGAAAACCAAAAAACATAAAACATGAACATGGTGTGTAGTAGATAGCAGCGATTAGTAGTTGCGATGATCAACGGAAACTTAAACAATTTGTATCTTTAACCTTTAGACTGCCGAACTTTTGTCTGACGGAAAAGCTTCAAAATTCCGATATTTCGATACATTTTGTTACACGGCTGTTTTAATAAAGGGACTTGAATCAGATAATCAAATTATACAAACCTATGATCCACAATACCAGAACTGGGATTTCTGCTGTGACATCTGATAACAGTGTCGTGTGTTAATCTGCTGCTGCTTGGTTGTGTCAGATCTGCATTTTCCCCAATACCTGTTCCTGTACTTTCCGCGTATAACCCTGTCATGGCGTACATACTTTCATTCCTTCTGTGCCCAGCGTGATAGTTACTGCCAGATTCCGATCTGTAATATCAAATCACACATCCTTACTGCAAGAACGCAATTGAATTAATATGTCCACTGTATTCCCATTTTAATTACAATTCTCAATAAACATCTGATCCGAGAAGAATCCCTTTCGCTTCACGATACATCTCTAAACATAGTGTTGCAAAGGAAATACAATGCTACCAGCTTTGAATAAGGAATGTGTTGAATTATGGGTTAATTAATTGTAAATACATGTCGATTAATGGGAAGAATGAGTTGTACGATCACGTATACTTTATAGATCGTTGAATTACACAGTTGCACATATTATGAAAGAAATTACTGGTAGCACGTACGTTCTCGTAAATTGTACAATATTAATTTCTGTTACTAAATGTAGTATTTAAAGTTGGAATGCCATTAAACATACAACACGAATGGTGACAATAATTGTGTACACGGGAGAACGTATAACGAAAATAATTACAAATAATGCATTAACGTGGTTTACAATAAGCTCGAAGAATTATACAAAGTAGCGGGAACTAAAGAAACTTTGAACTAACTTGATATTATTCCAATATCGATAAAGCAATGCAACTGAGATTGACATATTGTGTAAACCACAGAACGTTTTTTTTTTTAAATCAATGAAGTAAATTTATACGCTCGTTAAGCAGTGAGCAGCGTTACAGTTTTCTTCAAAGGATGGATTAAGAGCAAAGTATTTTATACTTGAGAAACGTGGCGAATTAAATGATCCTCATAAACGACTATATGATATCAAAAAAATATTGATACATTCGTTATAGGAATGGAATACTCGGAATCAATTGCCACCAAAATGAATAAGATTGGCGCACGAGATCAGGCCGCATCGAGGGGACGAGCAAGACCATTTTATTACAGTTCCGTCCATATTTCTCGAAAGCAATCGAATACAGAAAATATAGAATGGCCTCTTTCGGTAAAGCAACATACTACACAGTGATAGAGAAATAGTGATATATGTATGTAAGTTAAAATATAAGAACAGTCCAAAGTGAATATTGTGATATAGCGTAATAAGTACATTATAATGCACTAGTCTATTTATTAGTCGTAAAGTTTAGTCGAATAGTCTATTCAAAAACTTACAAGAGAGTTCTTCTGTTCCCTATACCTTATTTTATGGTCCGAGTGTGGGAATTTTTTATTGTTTTGCCAATTGACAAAGACATACCCATTTTTGTGACAAAAATCAATGTTTGTTTGATTTTAAAAAACTCTATGTATAAATAATGGGATATCTCAAGCATTTTTTATTTTTTTTTTAATTTCCACGCTCAAACCGTAAAACAAGATGTAACGAACAAAAAAGCTCTCTTGTAACTTTTTGACTCGAGCAGCTCTATTACTTGACGTTTACGACAACCACAAGAAAATGTAGTTTTGAGTAAATTAATTTTTTAGTTCTAAAGAATCATATGCTTTAATGTATAAAGTATTATAAAATGTAATATAAGGAAAAATGCAGTTACCTCTTATGTCCAAATCCACCGCCGCTCTCATTTCTTTTATGACCACTTTCAGAGCGTTTGTGGCCAAAGGCACTAGATATGCTTTCGGTTCTTTTGTGACCACTTTCCGATCGTTTGTGGCCAATGAAACCTCCGCCCGATTCAGTCCTTTTGTGAGCAAACATACTCGAACTCGAACCATTTCTCTTATGACCGCTAGTCGAAGCCATTTTTTTTCAATTTTCTTCAAGTTCACTCACGCTTTTCGATCTCTTACTTCCTAGTTTACTTCCTTGTTTAGTCGCGTACACGGATTACCACGTCATTCACATTACGGTATGCGGCGTCTCTGAAACAAAGAATTTTTATTCAAACCGCATTCAATTAAATAATATGAATTTTGACATTTTTAAACGTGTTACATTTTTCTAATTCAAATTGGAAATGCTAACAGCTCATGTGGCAAAATAGAGCATGTCTGTATGTCTTATTTAAAGTATGTTAGAAATAACAATGCAAGAGCATTTTTTCGGGCTTTATACGGGCTCTTACATGTGTCATAGCAGTATATTGGGGCGACGTCGTTTTGCCAGAGGTCGGCCAGTCTATGTCGAATCTACAGTCCACCTGTGTCGGCAGTCGATGCAGTGAATTTCGGAACACCGCCGAAATTCTGTAAATATGTCGGCACATTGCGCCATTTTATTTTTGCCAAAGAAAAAAATGGGCAATGCGGTCCGCGACCCACCCACATCAACAATTACCCATTCCCGTTTCCTGGCGGAAATATCCGAAGTCGTCGTTGGACTCTATCCAAAAGTCAAAGTGAGATTGCCTGTAGCGTAGGTCGGCGCTCCTCCATCATTTGCTCAGTAGTATAAGGATGCGAAAATGTTACAAGTCAAAACTGTCACTCCATTACTTTCCTATCGAATGACATTTACAGCCAAGATATTCTGATACGTAACGGATCTCATCCTGAATTGTTAATTTCATTATATTCCGTATAATGGAACAAAAAAATATGTAGACGTAGAATCAGATCTAGCAGATATCCATTAAGGAATTCCTAATTTTCTTTATTTTCTCATTCATCTTAAGGTAATTGCTATAGAAAGTCTAAAATTCACACATTATTATACGTATACAGTGTGTGTAGAAATAAAAGAAAGTCAAGATAATGGTGCAACGGTCCAATACCGATTTGCTATAGGAACGTTGTAACAGTGACTTTATACTACGTAAGAGTGGATATAGAAAGTAATAGCTACGTACCTAATACTTGCAGACAATATACGCAACTCATTCACAAGCGTGAGATACGCTCGGACTATATGTAACGGTGGGACCGGTTATTGGATTCGCTTTTTATTAATAACGTTCATATTTTCATTAAATTGTATTAATGTTATCCGAATGTGGTGAGATAAAACTATATTTCGGCTTAACAAAACATTGTAATATGGAGACCAGGCTACCGAGAAACGATATTAGAAATCGTCGATTGCTTTTGATATACCTCATAGACAGTATGACGTGACCTTGATCTCGATCCGTCCCCGTAGCGCGTAACGTACCCCGTGAACCGGTTAGATATCGACATCATAGATGAAATCGAAATCAGAATACAAATGGAAATGAAAATTGAAATCGGCATCGATGTCAATGCCGAATTTCTTGCCCCATAATTTCCTAATGCAACTCGGTTAAATTTTTCTTTCTGTCTTTGTAATCTCCTGGAAATCTTGGAAACGTAATTATACGGTACGTACATTTTTCTAGAAACTAGAATTGCAATGTTTACATGCACTTTCAACTATACACTTGACCCTCGACAGACACACGTGGCACCAACAAACCCCCCTAAGAGAACATTTGCTCATTTTTCGCTTGGATCTTGCGTTGGATCTCACTCGCGTGAGAAAGAAATTTCAAGTGTTCTTTAGAGGTGGCCTTGTACAGCAGCCTTATTTTGTCCTTAGATTCTGAGCAATTCGGAGCAGAATTAGTTTCTGGATCATCTGCACCCAAGAGTCCCAATGATGGAAGTTTTCGCTGACCAATTAGGCTTATTAGTTTAATCGTTTCTAAGCATAATTTGCATTACTTTTATGCACTGTCATGGTATTTTAACGTTTACATCAGATTAAAAAGATTTACTATTTCATAACGAATTAAATACAGCTGTCGCTCATGTGTAAAATTATATATTTCTTCATTACTATTATTAGGATATCAAAGTATCAAAATTTCAACGCTTTCATTTTGAACTGTCTCTTGACGAGGTGCCTCGACAGTACCTACCTACTACATACCTTAAGAAAATCAAGATGACATTGATCCTCTCCTAAGGATCTCCAAAGGCGAGAAAATCGTTGTCACCGTACGACGAGCCCTTCTGGACCGTGTAACTATTATCTCTATCCTCAATAGTTTCCTATATATATTATATTTATTTATTAAGTGCTAATAGTTGTACTCCCACTCTGTATACAAGCATACGCAATAAGTACATAGAGGTCTATCGAGGACACATTGCAAAGGTACGCTTAACCCATGACTAATAATATCGAAGACATCATTCAAACGTATGCCTTCGTATGACGTGTCACGTGTGTTCACAATTCTCCTTGAGACATTAACTATCACACTATATTTTCCAAAAGTTCTAGCAGGCCACGGTTATTCAGGGCGTTTTTTTATATGGAAAATGCATATATACACTTGAGCCCTGGTGAAATGCAAATTTGTGGCAGTCAAGGTTTTACAGTCGAGTCTTGTTATAAGGCCGCTTCCGTGCTTTTTTGAACGCCGAGCGCTCTCCCCGCACAAACTTACTTTACAATCAGCTGATCATTTATATTCGGACTGCCCATATGAAGCAGCTTGCAGAAGCCTTGGATAAGGGTCTTATAGAGAGAGAGTCGATAGAAAAATCTTCGCAGTGGTGGGGAACCGTTACTTCTTGGAATAATATTTCCCTGCACCCCCAAAATCGGCCTTATAATTAGTATTTCTCTAGGACGAAGCAATTCTAAATTGTAGAAGAAATTCTATCTGCTTCTAACATCAAACTAGAATAGAACTTCCTCCTAGTCCATCGTCTGGCCTTTGTTTATTTATATTATCTTGACCATTTGCACAACATACAAAGACTTTGACAATAATTCTGCTAACTTTATTCACGACGCGCACTTAATGATGAACTAACTGCAATATTATAACTAACTTTTGTGTAACTTACTGCTGTAGACAGACAACGAAGAATAACAGGCAAATATTTAATCAAGCTATACTCACAAAGTTACACATGGTCGAAACGTTGCAAATATGCTATAATACTGATTGTGAGACTTTTTTGACCCACTGTACGTCAGTACGCAAATAACACCTGTCATAATGAAAAAATGACGCATAAAAACTTTAGGCCTTTGCAAAATGAATCGTGTTTATATCTATTTATCGAGACGATCAATTCTTCCGGCCCAACGTAAGAAAATGTGTAATAATAATATACAGCAAAGGATAGGTAATGGAAATACGTCCATTCGATAAAATCTCATCTCGAGAGTCTCAGACATTCGAATAATCAATTAGTCCAGTTCGGCTTTCGACTACAAGCAAAACATCCGTGGCATGAAAAATTATCCAATAAATCCAAAGAGATCTGTATATTGCCACGATAGATCATTACGATAGCACAAAATATTACACTCGACTAGAACGGACTAAAAATCCTGTGCGTGAATTACAGCCTGAGCATTTTTACTTTATCCTGTTTCGCTATGACTCATTGTCGAAAGGTCAGGGTTTCATTTAGAATGTCCGTAAACGGGTTTCCGTTCGCTTTACTATCTGGGCAAAGCCAGTTAATCATCCACGAATCGTTAATCGATTCTCCTAAAATTTTCATTTAAATATTCCAAAGAAAATCTTTACGAACTTTGCCATCTTCTCATGTGCAATAAAAGTTGTACTATAAACTGAGGCCTGTGGGGGGGGGGGG
>JARQST010000601.1:24290-52515 GCA_030142225.1 Pachycephus smyrnensis
TACTATAAAATGGGGGCTATCCCCCCCCCCCCCCCGCCATCCTTCACCACAACCGCTATATTATCACTTGCTCGTCCTTCTCCACTTCCTTTTCCTCCTTTTCTTTTCGGACAGTAAATCCAAATATATAAGTTTTAAAGCCGCTATATATCAATTTCTCTTTTTTTTCCGTTAGGTTATTTACTTTTGATTATCACTGCCTATATTAAAGTACACTATTTATTCAGTAAAATAGCCAAACGTAATTTCTCTATTTATAGATCCTCAATTGTCTGCCTCGCGACACTACTATTTGTCACACAAGTCCTATTTATAAAACGATTTATTATAAACGATTCACCTGATTTATAAAACTATCCAACGATAAAAATTATGTGTCTCTCATTTGCGCCATAGGAAAGTTTATCGACATTAGTTATAGTTACAGCTATTTTACATCATGTCCAAGGTAACATCTTACTTTTGAATATAAACTTGAAAAACATTTGACTGAAAATCTTTCCTTATTAGAATGAAGAGAACTGTTATTTAATATACAGAATAATTGTGTAACACCATTTACTGCTATGATCATTTATTTAACAAACGTCATAAGAAAACTTGAATGAGTGAAACGCGTAAATTTGAAACGCCTGTTCGCCGGAAATGATAAAGGAAAAATAAAAGCCAATTACGTTTTAACGCAGACAATTGAAGGTGGTATATAATTAACGAAATATAGAGAATTTTGATGGTCTGTGAAAAGGATGGTTTCTTGGTTGAATAGTCGCTCGTGATTTCTAAGACGATTAACATTTTCAGCTGCATCGAAACTTTCAAACCTAACTTGTGAAATCGCCCGAATTTCGGCCCGCTTGGCGTGTCTGTCTTTACATCGAGAAAAGTCAAGAGGAAATAAACCCAAACGATTGACAACAAGAATTCGAAGGGTCATTTACGACACAGTTATTTACGTGCAAATTCAAATATTCACCGGAGAGCAACAAAAACAAAGAGGAATTAATAAGGATTTTTTAGGAATAGTTGTTAAATCTATACCATTTCAACTGCATATACAAGAAACTATACTCCTGCCAAAATACTGTACAACAGTCAATTGCAACAAACTTATGAACAATTTTTTTCCCCTAATACTCTTAGGAAAAAGGATGTGTATAACCACAGAGAAACTGACCGTCGATTAATATGTTACATATGTACACCTTATAGCGATTTTTCGAGAAACTGTTAATACAATTTCGTGAGAATGCATTTCACTTATAAATATTGCTGGTTTTTCAAAACACTGCCTTCGTAAGTTAGTTCAGGACCTTTATTTTGAATTTTCAGTTTATTAACTTTTTGCAAGAAATAACTATCAAAGATGAATTTGTAATGTATCTCGAAACTTCCCTCGCGTAATCTATTAAATGCAGTACATTATTTATAGCGAATTAAAAATGGGGTGTAAAACTCGCCCTGCGCGACTGTTTATATAAAAAAAATCGCGCGCCTATTCGCCGGTTAGGGCACATAAAAAAGCACATAAAAAAACGTGAGACGTAAGAAGTAACACACACGGCTTCCAGCATGTGTAAGAATCAAGGAAATAAGTATTTTTCTATCACTTATGTATATCGTATGCGTTACTTTTTACGTCTTACGTTCTCTTATGTGCGAGGCCCTTCGATGTAAGAGAGTCCTCTAACCTTACATTTTACCAATAAAGTATGAGCTATACGTGCGTCATATACATATGTACATTCCCTTGACTTCGTACCTTTTACTTCTGTTCAATTAATATTTCGAAACGAATGATTTATACTGAAATTTCAAACATTTCATCAAAAGTTGTAAGGGTTACCAAATGTTTTAAAATCTGCAAATGCATTATTTTTAAACGGTAATTATTTTTGCTGCATATACATTGCAACTCAATCAACTAAGCGACTCGTTCAAAACTCTAAATATTTCAGTAAAATCTGTCAAAGATACGATTTCGACTACATGAAACCAAAATAGCTGGAATTTACGAATATTATATTACTATCCTATCAGCGATCAGGCCATGACGACATCGGTTCAACTTTGATGCACCATCGACTCCTCGTAGCGTACGATATAGAAGCCCCGTGAATGTGGCACTGGCGACCTCACGTTATGATATGCACATATGTCTCTTGATGTTTTCTTTATATTTGAATTAGACTGATTTAGATTTTGGTATACGCCTATACACACCATTTTCGTAATGGCGAGCGCGCAAGAAGAACCGTTCTATTCAGATTGTACAATGAGTCAGATAACGGTAGTCGGATGTCATTAGTCGTAAGAATATTCAGATTCAATTTTCCTAAAATAACAAATAATGTTCACAATTTCAAAAATGTATGAAACAATTTCGAAGCATATTAATTGTTACTTGCACCACCGCCTTCTTCAAAAATTTGCAAAAGATTATTGATGTCAAAAGAAAATTTCATAAACCATTTTAGGATAAAAGAAATACATGTAAAAAGAAATAATCTTGGACCAGCGATATCTCTGCAAAATAACAATTAAATTAATGGACAGGTCGATACAACGTTGAAGAAGTCACAAATGAATTGCAAAAAATTCCCCCATAATTTCAATCAATTTCGATATTTAAAAAAAATGTTAATCTATTAATTAAAACTTTTAACCTATTAAAGGGTGACCGTCAAGCAGGGAAAATCATGAAGTGCATTTCAAACGCCTGTAAAATTCATTATATATTAATTCCCGATTTATGAAGTTTGACAAATTCGTATGTTTTGCCTAAATATGGTTTTGCAAGTAATAAACTTAATCTCTAAATATCCATATTAAAAATATAGAGTTAAATAAGAGTTTTTATAAATGTCAAATCTCATTCGACAAACAAAAACGTGAGTAAAATAATACAATCATAGCAAAGTTAATACTTGGAGTATTACTGGAGTATACTCTTGAACATCAAAATTTTTTATCATAATAACACATAGAGAAGATAGAATAAAAAACTTTATTTCCTAAGACAAAATTGCTACTTGCCAGCCTTTAGATCTATTCTTAATCTTATAATAACAAAGTATAAATTATGCTTCTTAATGGAATATATTCTTTAAATAATAATTAATGATGCTGCTATACGAATTATACTAAATTTTCCCATTATATGCAAACACAAATGTTAAACATTATTGTAGAGTAACAATCTACTACAAAGGAATCAGCAATACTCCATATTATAATGTGTCTTAAGAAAATGTTAGAAACGTTATTTGTGATAACCAATTGAAAATATTATGGAAACATATATTCAATTTAGTTTTATTGCCAAGTCAAACTAGTGAAATGTAATATGTAGTATGTAATATTTGAGCAGATGAGGAGGAAAGCATCAACTATACTGGCTCTAATACGACACAACAGACGGTAGAACACAATCGTCCTTGTTAATATACTTCTATTTTGTGTAAACCAAAGACGTATTTCCTATTTGATAATGGACATTGGAAAAAATATATTCTTCCTGATCCACTAAAATATTATCAATATGTGTCGTATATGACTGTTATAATTTAAAAAAAAATACATGGATATGTAATTACTTAGTAGTATCAATACTACATTACGTTAATATATAACATTTTAAACTTTGCTATTTACAAGACCGAGGAAAATGTGTTAAGTGATTATTAATTAACATTAGTATTAAAATCTGATATGTGAAATAAAATTTATCATAACTGTCTAGTATTAATAATTCTGATGAACTGTAAACTGAATTTCTTTGAAAATCTTAGACTTTAAGAATGCATTATCCTTTTTATAAAAAGAGATCATAGTGCAATGCAAAAAGATAGATTTCAATACTGCAAAAGAGACAAGGACGAAGCTTGACAAATACTATGAGAAGACTTGTATTATAATATCAATAATTGTACCCAAATATTTATGGTCTTTTTGTTAATTATACAATGCACATTTTGTGAACTTAACTGAAATATAGTTACGATAAGTATAAATACAATGCAGAAAAGATAAAATAACAATATATATACAGGTTAGTTTAACAGGACGCTAATAAAAACTAAATAGAACAAAAGGAAAAATAATAATGCTGAATTGATAATGGCAGAAAAAGGTAGTACGAAGAGGTGTCATTAAAATCTAATTTTTATCGCAAGCATAAACTGATTGAATAAATGGAGTATGGAAAACAAACTTGTATAATATATATTAAATGGACCAACAGAATAACAAACTATCCAAGGCTGGACAAAAACGGTAGCTAACGAAGAAAGACGTAATGATAAAATTTAAAAAGAGCAGATCAACAGACATAATATAGCAATGGTAGGTCAGTGTACAATAGACACAGATGTTTAACAAAGATCAGTGAGTCAGTTGAGCCAATCAACAATAAGTAGAAGCAGATTATTAGTATATTAAAATAAATTGTTCAATGAATTCTGGAAGGGGAACGATGTAAAATCTGGAATACGTGAATAAATTGAAACGAATGAAAATGGATAAAAATTGTCAAACTCACCGTAACGACGCTCGTGGTAGCTCCAAAGAGATTCCTTTGTATCCAAGGTAATAAAAAATCCTCGTAATCACACAGTACTCGTCAATTCATATGCATTTTCACGAATCGAAACACTCACAGGTGATTTCTTGATAAATTTGTTTACCCTTGATGAAGTGAGAATATGGTAGTCAATTTCGCGGAAATCACATGGATAACTACCGACCATCGCTCAACGATGAAGATCACACACCAGCTGTGTTTTTGTCGACGTTGAGCGTTCGCGCATGCGCAAGCATGTTGCACCATCTTGCTTCTCATCGAAGAATAAGACAGAGAAATACCGGGATTTTTGAAATCTAAGGACCTTTGACATTTTTAAGAAGTTGCAAGATATAAGGATATTCTACTAAAAAATGCGTCTACTTGCGTATAATTGCTAGAAATATAATTTACCTAGGACGCTGTCCTAAAATTTCATGTATTTACATATCTTTATTGAGAAACATATGTACAATGTATATGTTTCTCGTTGCATTTCTGCCTACTCTCAGTCACAAAAATGCAACTAGATATAAAACTTATTAGCTCGTATTTATGCATATACACAAAGATGAATGTATAGTCAAATTTGTGTGTCCATTTCTTCTTTATGTGTATGCGGACATTGTTTTACGTAGATATAATGAACGAATACCGGTTGCAACAGAACCTCTGGAACTTGTATTGATTTGTAAAAAATAACAGTTCGGAATTTTTAATCATAAAAAATTATTATACTTTCTCGAAACAATTCCTAAATCTTGGCTATCGTTGCACTTAATTCATTTGAATAAATAACAATCAGTTATTGTCAGTTATCAACTACCCAGATAGCACACGAGTCTAGAAGACTTCCACCAGACGTCTGTCTTCAGAGTTCTTTAGGACTTCGAAATTTAAAGTCTTTTAGAGATCTTGTAGAGATTTTTATGGAATGACACGTCTTAACTGGTGACATAAGAAATCTCTTATTCGTCTTTCTGATATTTCATACATCATTATCATTTTGTAAAACGAGATTATAAAAGGCAAAAATGGGCCCCTCCGGGATTTGAACCCGGGACCTCCTGCACCCAAAGCAGGAATCATACCCCTAGACCAAGAGGCCATATGTTGCAAATGTAAGAATAATTTCTAGAAACGGTTTTTTAAGGGTCCAAAGAAACAGTTTTGTGAAACCATACTTGAGAAATAGATAGAAGCTACAAAGCAAAGGTTATTGACTATTCACAGAGTGCATAAATATTGCCATCCTGACTAAAAATTAAGATTTAAGTGTAAACGTTTATTATTTTGTAATATTGAGACCAAAATGAAATAATGTTATAAAAAAATATGTTGGAAATTTGTATAAATATTATATATTATGTATCACATAACAATATTTGTATATCAATATGTTATATGGTATAAACGCATGCAGTAAAATTATTCATATAACTCCAAAATATAGATTTACATTACATAATGAATGCAATGAATAAAGTGTTATTACATAAAAAACTTGGCAGTGTCAGGAATCAAGAAACGTCCAAGTGATATACAAAAAAAGAAGCAATGAATTTGAAAAAAAATCGACCTTTGAATTATATATCTGATATTCAATTCAATCTTTTTGTGTGCGATTTTTTTTCCGTAAGGGCAAATGACATGTGGAATTATCCAATTTTTTTCGCAACATTAGTTTCTTTTGTTTCCCTTTTTTTTGCGTGTATATCGTCTTTCGTACATCTAGATTTGAACTAATGCGTTGAAGGATACCCTCGTGTTGCCATAAACAAAATACCGCAGTACTTTCAGGTTAACATGACAATAGCTACTTAATAAAGATATATCATGAGTTAAACGGAGTTCCATACTTTTATTTGCTCAATAGAAGATACACAGTAGTAATAAAAAATAGCAATCGATATATATGCAGAGTAAGAGTAAGTTCTTCTTCGAAGGTGGCTTTGCGTTTTACATGAACATGTCGTCGTAACCCGGTGGTGGCAAGTGATCGCTGTCTGGTGGACCACGCGGCGGTCTGGGTCTGTTAATATCAGGTGGCCCAAATGGATCAAATCTGGCACCTGGTGGAACAGCTCCACTGCAAAATAATCTTGTATGAAATTTATCTAAAATGCACTATTTATTTTCAGTGATAACTAAATAATGATAAGTAACAATTTCTATCGCTGTGGGTACTATAGTACTTACGGTGGCAGTCTTCCGGGAACACCTAAACCTCCAGGTCCTCCTGGAGCCATTGGGTTTGCGAATGGCCTTCTTGGTGGGAATGGATCAAATATCATTCCTCCACCCTCAGAAAAGGGATCAAGATCGGATCTACCGACTCTCGATGGATCTGCATTAGGATTCCTTCACAAGCAACACATTAATTAGAATGTATTAGAATGAGTCTACAGATAACGTAATATCAAACAGACAAAAGTCATCAAATCAGTTAAATAATTTTCCTTCTTTAAAATGTCAACATTTTCTCGAAACTCTCAATTATATACAATGTGTTACTGTATTTTAATGTTGCGAAATTTGAATATTATATTATGATTATGACTGGTAATATAAGTCTGTTCCAAAATTTATTAAAATTTAATAAACCTGCGATTATAACACTGTAATACCAAAGCTGATCTATTCAAATAAAAAAACGTCATGTTTACGTGTAACTACAACTCAACGTTCTGAACGTAACTATGCGTATTCACTTTATGTAGAATATTCATTTACACCTATATAAAAATAAACATTAGACATAAAATATTGATCGATAAGACAAGTGCAAAATGGTGAAAAAGTATAAACGATTAAATTGATTGTATTAATATATAGTCGCATAACACACATTACATAAACACAGAGTACCTGACGGTACATGAATTTATTGGCATGAACAGAAACTTGTACAGGATCAAGGATGTTATCAAAAATAGGAGAAGCAGGAATCGTGTGTTACGATTGGAAATAGTCCAACTGGACTTAAAAGTGTGAGGGTAGCCATATATTATTTGGATCTATGTCATCGATGTCATGGGATGCCTGTAATAATTTAATCGTATTATTTCTTAGAAATATCGAGTACCGATCCTTTCACGAACCTACTAATCTTCGAATTTGTCAATTCAGAAATTGTAAATAAAATTAAATTCACATTTTAAAATGGTTCGAGAAAAGGAATCGATACATAAATTACCATGGTGGAAGGGAAGACCCAGGATGATGCGGTGGTCCTACCCTTAATGGGTCATAATCAATTGGATCATGCCTTGGAATGTCACGTTCGCTCTGCCCTCTAACTTCTGTAGTCTGTGTAGATGTTTCTCTTACAGGGCCAATGTATACTGGCTCTACAAGATCCTTTCGTAAGGTATCCAATATTGCTTGATGATTGGGTAAAAGAATCTCTAATGTTCCATGAAGACTATTTACTGTTGTTCCTATTGGGAACTGAACATTCGAGACTTTGTGATCCTCGATTCTCTGTAACAGTAGATAAATAACTTGACTGTTTAGGCATAGCTATTTTTTTCAAGAAACTTTTAACTTATTTTATCATGCAAAGAAGACTATTTCATAAATAAGTTTTGTATCATTTTATATTTAAATTACAAAGACAAACATAAAATAGCAGTAAATATTAAGAGGTATTTCATACCATTAAATTCAAAAGCAAATCTTCATCTGATTTTGTTCCAAGCAGAATATAAAGTTTTCCCTCCTTTATATAACGTAATGCATAATTCGAATGTTGACTCCATCCTTCTGGTAATAGCTCTGAACCTTGATCTGACTGATCAAATATTTTCTGAAATATTGTACGAATCATAATATAATATAATATAATTACAGCAATTGGTATACTTTACTTGAACAATAGCATGCTTAACTAGGAATAAATGCACAAATTTCACAAGCTTCTAATGTATAATAAAACCGAATAAATGGATGAAAATAATGGAACAAAGGACAATGACAATAGAATGATTTATGATTTATAAAATTTCGTGCTTAAATAAGTAAATTACTGCGAATCATTACAAATTTTGTATACTATAAAATTAAAAATAGTATCTACGTTTTGTATGCGTCGTTGGCTTTAATATAAAATAATAACTTACAGAATCACCAAATCCAATGCATCGAAAACCATTTTTTATGAAAAACCAGTGGGTCAATAAAATGATTATATCCTCTTTTTTTGATAACTGGCTCTCTGATAGTTTATGAAGTAACTCAAATCCAAAAGTGCTATTTGAATTACTCGTCATCCTTGTTGTGTTTCGCAATACTTAAATGACAGACCACTTTTCGAGACTTTAGATTTCTTATTGGTGATAATCCTTATGAAAGTATGATTTGTCGTTCAGGTTAGTAACACTGAACTTTTGCTAATTTTAATCCTTTTTTTTTTATTAAGGGAAGTTTCTTTGGTATGATGAAAAATATTTCCAAAAATAATTGTCGGCAAAAAAAAATCGAAGGTATAACATTCAGGATATTGCGTATGCTATAAATGTTCATGAATTGAGATGGCGCACTCTGGGGCTGGATTATAGCTGATTATAGCTATGGATTATAGGCCTCATCCAGCCTCATCCAGCCACATCCTCGTACACACTCGTACAGGTCCAGTGTTCGATTGCAGGACTTTGGTTGGTGGAAAATGACGAATTTTCTCCCACTATCTGATACGGAGTCTGTATGAGGATCCAGCTTGACGCGTCAATTTACCAATACATTGTTATTTACTTTTTTAAGGCAAACTGCGAAATCACAACCGTCCTAATTGGATTAATCGTGACCCACAAACGACTTTAATTCGATTAAGTACCTAATAAACGAAAAAGGAGAAACAAAGAAAATTATCGTCAAACTTAAATCTAAAGGTGCCTTCACAATTTTGACGGACTAGTCGGACAAGACGGCTAACTCGGGAAACCAGATCCTTCATTGGTCAGATTCGGTCATCATGTGACCATTCTGTCGGATAACTTTTTCATATGGCCGATTCTGACCAATGAGGGATCTGGTTTTCCCCATGGGTTTTCCGAGTTAGCCGTCTTGTCCAACTAGTCCGTCAAAACTGTGAAAGCACCTTTATGGAGGCGCTCCGACGCTGTGACGTCACGGATACGTTTACACGGCGGTCTTATTTCGGTTTAGTTATTACTGATTTAAAGGAACTGATCAAATCGAAATATTTCTTAGAAGTAGAAATATCTGTGATATGTCAATTCCTTTAAATGAGTAATAACTAAACCGGAATAAGGCCACCGTGTAAACGTAATCACGGATTACGATTAGTGTTTCCTGTGGCAAGACATTTTTTGCGGGAAAAAAATGCTCACTGATAGCTACATTTCATAATTCGAAGAAATCTGTCCATTCGCACTCCAGTTCGATAAGGATAATGCATTAATTCCGTGTAATTTACAATTTTCGTGATTGGAAATTCAAAATGGCTGTTTGCACTCCCCAGTCACCTTAATTGACAAATCAGCCGACGCTAGGACCGAGATTTTATCGGAAGGCTTCGAATGCGCCCGACCACTCCGGTGACAAACTTTTCAATTAAAAGACTGCGATTCTTAGTTATCTTTCTTATCCGCGTGATGCGTGTGCCTATGTAAGAATTAACTACGGTTCCCGCCTTCCTGAGATTCGAGATAGATTTTTTTTAATAATCATCTCGCTTTTCCTATAAAGATGCGAATTATCACGGTAGCAATATTAAGTGCATTGGGTTGAGTCATAAATAAGTTCCAATCCATGTAAATAAATTTTATTTTAAAAACGGAACTTATTTATGACTCAACCCAATACGTAATACTATTTTGAAAAATACTATAATCATTGTATTTACATCATTGTATCTAATTATTATAATTTTGTATAAAATTGAAATTAATATAGTATGCAATATACAATCGATTAATAATCGGATTCCGAATCTGAATTTTGATTACGATTCGTTCCAAATCGCGTGGGTGACATATTTCCCTCAATTTCCTCTTCGCTCTCCGTCTTGTTTGCCTGTTCCTCGTCCAGCGCGTACCTTCTCCAAGGAAATCTAAGAAACAATACTTTTTAAGTATTTCAGTAAATGGATAAGAATCATGATAAACTTTAATACAAATATTATACCTAGTTCGTTTATCAAAGCAATCTTCAATCCATTTGTGTTTAACAATCTTTGTGTGTTTCATAAATTGACGATATTTTGGTGTGTTTTTAAAAGCGCAAATAAGATGTGTACATTTTTTATTTGTCAAATTCGGTTCGGCGATATATTTTGCACCCATCTTCAAGGCTTTTTGTCTGATCTCATCTCTCTGTGGATTAACATACCCGCTCAAAGAAAACTTCACATCCTCCAAAAGCTTTGAAAAGTCTATTTTTGGTTTGAAAGGCACCTTGACTTTCCTCTGTACGGGTTTTAATGATTTTTCCTGTTCCACGATTGCCTTTGCTTTGTGAGGATTTTGTTGCATTGGTTTATTATTTTCTTGGTTTACTGCTTGAGCTTCTTCCAAAGTCTTTTGCATTGGTTTGTCTTGTCCCTTTTGTACTGCGTGTTCTTTTGCAATCCCTTCAACCTGTTTCTCCGATATCAAACCATCGCAAGTTTTGCAGACTTTGTCTAAAGCATCCTTCAAATCAGTTGAACAATGCATTTTTTTAGTTGGTACAGATTCATTTGAAGTCGTTGGAACTGGACTTAATGAACGTTTTCTGGAATTAGAACTGTTTGCTTCTTGCTTAACAGAAGTGAGTAACTTTGATTGGTTCGCTTCTAATGAAATGGGATCACTAAATGGACTATGTTTCATTACATTTTCTGAGGACACATTATTTTCAATTTTTATTTTGTCTTTCGATTGATGAATAAGATTACTCTCTTTTTTTAACGCTTTATCATTTTTTCCATCTTCTTCTTCTTCTTCTTCTTCTTCTTTTGCCAAAAATGGTCTTTTCATAGGTTTGCGTGGTTCATCCTGCCGTTTTGTAAAATTATTAATAGCACTTTCTTTAATTGTTTCCTCTAATTTTTGTCTGTAGTTACTTTGTTTACTACTATACAGCTTCAAATATTTTTCTCTAAATGCATCCAATGTCGGTTTACTGTTATCTTTTGTCTCTTTTAGTTTAAATCTTCCAAAAACATTCACGTCAAGATCAACCGAAACTTCTGTTCTAAAAATCACAAAATTTAAGCCAAAGAGTTCTCGCAGATTAGCAGCCTGCATGCACGTTACTTTAATCCGATCAAATTTTAGTTTGAGAGTATCTGGATTTAACTCCTTTTTAGTAAAAAGCTGAACTTGGTCCTTAAATCTACTATTTGCTGCTTCGTCATGAGTCATAAACTGATGGTTCACAATTGGGATCCAATTGTCTGGTTCAGCAGATGTAGAAGCTTCAACGACAACTATACATGACCGATAGTTACCAATGTCCAAACCAGTTAAACAGGATGGTTCAGAAAGTTGAAAAATTACATAAGCCATCATTTCACCAGGTTTAGCACATCTCCAGGATTTATTCGCTTGATATTCAAGCAGATTCCTGGCTGGATAGGATGGGTGTTCGGAAGAACAACTTATAACACTTTGTAATTTTATAATCATGGTTCCTTAACTGATGCTAACTTTCAGTACTCACTTTCGGAGAAATTAGCATTCAACTTAGTATTTTAAGAATAGTTCTTTCGAGTACATTACATGATAAAACAAATACGAATTTATAATAATTTTGACAGCTGTGAATATTTGTGATGTATGTCAAATTATGCCAGTACAATTCTTATATTTCTTCAATTTGTAATTGCATTGATAAGTTGGATAATTTTACAATAGTATCGAAATTTAATTGATGTTCAACAATGATCGCAATTAAGTATCATTGGATACGGTGCGACACATTACGTTGTATGCATGATATAATTTTCCAACCCGGCTTCCCGCCAATTCGACACTGCACGATTATGTTCAGAAAATCATTACCACCAGCCAGTATTTCTACACAACCAACGTCGTGGTCTTACCAAAGGTACGGTACTAGCACTTTCGATTTAAAGACTTGCAAGCTCGCAAAACAACTGAATGACTACGTTGTTTACACGACGATCTTATTCCGGTTTAATCATTACTCCGATCTAAAGCAATCGTACAATCCCAAATATTTCTCAGAAGTATAAATGTCTGTGATTTGTCAATTCCGTTAGATCAGTACTAACTAAATCGGAGTAAGCCCGCCGCGTAAACGTAGTCTATGGCTGACCTGGGAATGCTATAGCGTTTTCGACTGTTTTCGACTCACTGCACTCGGTGCGTACAGTGCGCACTAAGAACAGATTATTTACATTTCCTTTAGTATTACATATTTATTGGTTAAATACTAGGGAATCTCATGGACCCGAAGGACGGAAACTACGATGCTTAGGTTGGCGAGGAAATGTGTTACTTTAGACGGAAGGGGAATCGACCTCTAAATGACCGTCAGCCATCTTACTATGCGCGACTCCTACTGCCACCTGTGGTCAAAATAACACCACTACGCGTAACCAAACTTTGCACTGATTGTTACCATCACTAGATAGCAGCACTTGTCGCGTGTACCAAGATGGCCGCTAGCGCTGATCCCCACACCTCTCGTGTAACACTATGCGGTGCCCGTATGGTCCGTCATACAGATCCGTGGGGAACAGTGGGGAATCTAATCTGTGCACATGAGGTGCAGTGAGTCGAAAACGGTATTACCCTAAAACCTAAAACCTGTCTCTCTTACAAATAACACAATAGTCCGGTAGATGTCAATATAGTTGAAAGACTTTGATGACGTCACATGAATTTTTTTGCAATGGTCGCGATACGCGCCCCACCAAGCGGTGACTAGTGGAAACTACAGTCGCCAGGAACTGGCAGCAGCACACATCGAACGAAGCAATATGGCGAAGTGTGTCATCGGTTCGGTGAGACGTAGTGCCGTTTGAAAGATGAAAGGTTCGCGATATGGGGTGAAAATAACGTAGCGTAATGTTGTACTTGTGAAAATCATCCGCGTGTACATAGCGTCGATTGTGTCGTATTGTGATTGGAAAAATAGTGTATCGTTGGTGTAAAACATGGCCACGGATAAAATAAAGGTTGCTGTGCGGGTCCGGCCGTTCAATCGCAGAGGTAAGTCTCGCACTTTTCTCTTTCTCTCTCTCCCTCTCCCTTTCCCTCTTCCTCTTTCGCACGCTCTCTTTCTCTCTCTCTCTCTCTCTCTCTCTCTCTCTCTCTCTCTCTCTCTCTCTCTCTTATCCTTCATTCCTTTTTAATTGTCTTCTTTTTCGTTTTTACATCGTGTATCTTTGCTCAGTCTCCCGCTCCGTTCCTGTGTCTCTTTCTCTCTCTCTCCCCCGTACGTCAGGTACACTTCATTCCTTCCTCCTGTCGTACAACTCTCGAAAAGTCCTTGCATTTGCAAAAACGATGTCTCTTCACACTGACGACGTTGTGAAATATTATTTTTACGTTACCGCGATGAGCCGTGGCCTTCCCTACATCCACCACATCATTTGACAATACACTTCATTGTCCGTTCACGTTGCATGAGTGAGTCACTGTCATTATAATATTTTAATCTCGTTTTCTAGGAAATTAGTTTACTTTTTAAATGCACATTAAAAAATGGCAAAACTAATTATTATGAGTTTCTCAATTTTGCTTATTATTCTATATATATTTTTTTTCGAATTGGAGCTTAATAGTACTTACTCATTTTTAATTGTATCAACCTTAAACTAACTCAGTTTTACAGATTTTAAAGATTTTTCAAGTGTTTTATGTTATCGGCTTTTAGCATTTATTTTAAATTGTTTATACATCATTTGAATGTAATTATAGCTTACTTTTATGGAAATAGTTTCTACAACTTCCTTATTTTTTCAATTGTTAACATACATAATTGATCCTCACGATATATAGACGACTTTTTTCTATGTTACTGTATATACATAGCGTAATTAAGCGTAAAAAACATAATTGCATAGAGATTGGTTCGTAAGAAATAAAAAAGGTATTTACAAGATTTATTTAATTTATATAGTAGCAACTATTCTTATGATATTCCTATAATTAATTGTGTTTATGAACAGATACTTTATCTGTATAAGCAAAAATATTAATGTCTTTGGAAAAGAATTGTTATTCTATTTCATGAATAACAGGATGTATTTTGCTCTTAACGTTTAGCTTAAAATTTATATTATGTGGGTTTTTACATATTGCATGTAAATTAACTCAATAGACAATTGCTTTTCTTGGTTGGATATAACAAAGTTTTTGTTTTTATATTTATCAGCATAAATATACATTCGAAACTAAAGAGATTATATAATTTTTTATTACTTTAGTCTTTCATTACACAGTTCAATATAGCATTTCACATACTACAACAAACAGCTGGAACAAAAGTGCTTCTCTTATGAAGAGTCTTGAGACCCTATAATTTATCCACCAGTAAAATAAAATATATTTTGGAGGGACTATCCTATTAAAAGTTTAAATACAAAAGAGTTCCCTGGAATTGACATTTCATTCATCCGTAGACTATATTTCTTTTAAATGCTGTACATATGAACAGTCTTTCATCTGTTTACTTTAATCATAATACGTGATTCCATATTGAGATTTGAATGGCATTTGTCGAATTGTTTTCTGTCATATTTTTTGTTGTTAGTTAAAGAATCCTCACTAAGGTGTGTGTAAATCCCCCCCCCCCAATAAGCTAGCGAGGGTCAGTTGCCTCGAAGAGCCTCAGCTTTATCTTTTATTGAAGTCAAAATGTGGTTTGATATAAAAAATTGCAATCATATAGTGGACGTAACATATAATATGTAAAAAGATGGATTACAATATAAAATATAATGTTGAATAATACGCAGTTGTAAGCAGAATATAAAGCAATAAAAAATGGCAGGGGTGCAAAGAAAGTAAATAAGACGCAAGCCTTAGCAAACGATTCGTACAAAAAGGTTGTATTTTTTCAACGGGGCGGAGGGAGGTAGAGAGGTCTAAGGTGAATCCGACTCCCTCGAATTTAATTTTTACATTATCTAAAAACTTAGTGAGGGTACAGACATAAGTAAAAAGGGTTTAGTACTTAGCAAACGAATCTGAAATGAAAATATTTGAAAAACCAGATTCGGGGAGGCGGGGGGGGGGGGGCTAATTTCACACGGATAACCCGAGTCAAAAATAATTACTGCTTCGGTCCTGATGGGTCTGATTTTGTTCTTTTTACGCTGCTCTTGGTCTCTGGTCGTCCGATAAATAGGTAATACTTCAGGTCCTGATAAGTCTATCGCAAGGAGTGTTCGAAGAATGGCTGGGACTTAAATTTAAAAATAGAAAAAAGGATCCTTATAGATTTGAATATCTCGTTAGTTTTGTTTCTCTTCGCGAAACACGTCAGTTCTACACGCGATCTTCTTAGGTAACTCCCCCCTACACCATGTCTCCCTTCCGGTTCTTCCTGTTTAACGGAAGTACCGCCCTAATCAGAGGAGTAGCACCGCGGACCAGACGATATTAAAAATTGAAGTGCCACGCTATGTATAGGATAGGTACAACCGTGAAGGGTTACTAAAGACCAATAAGGCATCGTTTCGACATTTACAGCATATAAATGTAAACTACGTTTAGATTTTTCATTAAGACAGTATATACTGTGCCTTCGTAGTATAACTCATTCGATATCGTTATCATTATCTTCATTAAATATTTCAACAGTGATCCTTCTGCTGATAGATGTACTGCACACCTAGTACGATGAAAATCAGTGATTGACAAATACTGTAACTTTACATTGTTATCGTAATCAAGAGATGTCGATAGTATGCCTGAGGTAATCTTCAAAATATTTTTACGTTTTTCTTACGTTACAATCGATCAGCATACAAGGCTTATCCAGATGTTGATTAAGAACTTGCCTGTAAGGAAGAAAAAAGGAACAGTGTAAAATCAAGAGTGTACCATTTTCAAGATAAAATATGTAAGATGTAATGTTTATTGTACAGTGCTGGTCAAAAGTATTGGCACGGTGCAATACGTTTAATCAGCACTGTACGTATTGTAATGTTGCGTATTTTTGACCAGAAATAGAGATGTCATTGAATTGCATGGTCTCTAATGTCAAAAAGTTTGACGATGGTATAGTCAAATCAGTATGGTACAAAATAAAGAGTTTCTTTAATTGTAGCTAATAGCTTTGGCTGGATACAAAGAAAAGACAGTATTGCGACGATGACATTTGTGCAGCTTGCCCCAAGATACGTATACATTAGTTTCTCTTAGTTAGTGCCGTACGACAGCGCTCCTCCCCCCACCTGTTTTACACAGATACGCGATTGTGCCCCTATATTTGGTTTTGTCTCTCCCCACCCCCAACCCTATTTCTCTAAAGACCACGTTGTGGTGGTGAATTAAAACACGAAATTTTCTTCTGTGTACTCATAGATTGACTATATGCACAGATGTGTACTGTCGCATCCATCAGACTCGGAAGACGTAGAATCGTAGTGAACACGTGATAGTGTAATTAGGACGACGCGCGTGGAATATTGAAGCTTGTATTTCTTTAAGCCAACCACGTGCTAACAACAAGGAGCCCCGTATGTTACGTATAGGGCGTGCACAACGTTATTACGTTTCTTTAAATGGAAGTTAAGCGATTCATAGTGAATATTGCAAAATCCTTTTTCTTCGCTCTAAAAGGGTATTGCTTTCTATATCTATGTACACATCTGTTGCTCGGTCTTTAATTACTAGAAAATCAGCACGATGCTTACAGACATGCAATTTTTTAATGTAAAATTTTGTATTTGTTTAATAGAGCTGGAACTTGGTACACAATGCGTCGTGCAAATGACCGAACAGCAAACCATCTTGCAGCATCCCTCGTCGATGGACAAAATCGATCGGTAAGAGACAAATTACCAATAATCTAACACGATTCTCTTGACTCTGTAACGTGGCGTTACAAAGCTGGAGGGGGTACCACCTAGGAATGACCGAAAAAATAAATAAACAGGACGAAATCACGCGGATATCTACTTGTTTATTATCCTTTTTTTGTTTTTAATAATGTTCCCTACTAATAGATCAATATCTTGCATATTGTTTTTTATAAACGTAATTCCCCAGTAGACATTTCTTCCCATAAGTCTGGTGTTAGCCTAGGTCCTCGCTGGGTCCGTACTGGCCTAGCTAACAGTAAGAACCTGGACGATTTTTATATAGATGGATTTTTTTATCGGACAATAAGGAAGATGTCTATGCATAGAAATTCAATATTAGAAGCATTTCAAATGGAAAATTACTGAACAGCTCCCGAGCCAGCGAACTCAAAATTCTGCTCAGGAACGCGTAAATTGAAATTCTTTTGGGGTGATGAACCACCTCAGTCTAATCGTCCAGGGTTAAAAATCTTGTGCCAAAGTTAACTCTGAAACCCGAAGCGACTCGCGCTTTAGTAACCAGCGGAAGCCGGAGAACTCAGTTTACGTTAGAAAATCATTCGCGAAATGGCTTAGCACAGCATTTTCGCAAACCTTAGTCCGTCAGTCCTGAGTTTCACAGAGATCCGAGTCACTAGCAAAGAGGCACCCTCCCCTTCTTCGAATTATCTTATCATAGCCCCCCAAATTTATATATTCTTCCTTCCTCTCTGGATCACCTCTTTGTAAGTAATATTATATTAATTAAATTAATTAAATGTGATATATTATAAATGAACTGTGAATAAAAATGGGGAAAGTTTGCGCTTTCCCCGCTTGTAATAAGCAAAATAAGGTGAAACGATCAATGTTCAAAGTACCTTCTAACGAAGCAGAGAGAAAAAAATGGGAACTCCTAGATCGCAACGACTCTCACGGTCGCAGTAGGAACTACGAAATCGGGTATCGTTAGTGGAGTCACCCCCACCACCAAAAATTGGCCAAGCTTCCAGACCTGTATGTAGGACCGTGCCCGTTACGTTAAAAAGTTACTTTGAAAAGTACACGGTGAATATATAGTTCAGAAAGGGATCGGTATGACTTGACTGGTGCCAGCCCTATTGGACGCTTCTTTGGTTCCTTGCAATAATGTTTTGATATCGAACAATGAAAACCACACGGTTGTAATTTTAATCTATCCTTTATTGTAACACAGAAATTGCTATTAGTAAAAGGAGGTCGAGGGGGACCGCTTATGGTAACTGTATACAGAAGGATAGCTTTAATCGGTGGCGTGAGAGACCGAAGCATGAAAAACCTAGGAAGGTTATACGGTTGTCCGGGCTTTTCTTCTAGCGAGAAACCCCTATGGTTACGCGCTACACCCGCCCGCAAGTTGGCCGGGTCACGGTCCCCCAGGCGTTCGCTGCAAATCGCTCGGAATTCAGGCGTTTTGCATCGCGCCATTCCCGAGTTCTTGAGAGTCAAAGGCCGTTAAGGGATATTCACCCATGCTGTGTGCGTTCAACAGACTTTGTTGTCATATTCTTATTACTCACAATGGTATTTAAATGCCTACAAATATTCTGATTGTAAGTTTAACGTCCATCACTGATCTTCTTGCAAAGGATTTCTTAGCCATGTTTTCCATGTAGTGTATTCGCAACAAACACTTGCTCTTATTTTGGTACATGCACTGCCATTAGCACATTGCAAAGTGCTCATTGACTATCGGTAACATCAGCCCGTTGATCATTTATAAACTCGTAGATAATTTTCAATGAATATAATCGAATGCCATATCTATCGAAGGTTTTTTAATGTCTTTGAACGAGATACCAATCGCAATCGGCAATGCTTGATATGCATATCACTCTGTCGTGCTTTTAAGAAGGATTCACGTTACGTTAGGTTAGGTACTTACCCTACTCCTTTGTTTTTCTGTAGGTCTTCAAAAACTTGTATCTGCAAACTGGATAGTATCGGAGCTCATTAGCAAACTCCATTTCGTTACTATTTGCTTGATATTTATCTCTTTCGTCATACGTGTCAATGCGTATGAATATTAATATTTTTTCCTTCCAGCTAATGGTTGACAATACTTTGATCACAGTTTTAAAAAAAGTTTTCCGTTCAGCCAACTGTCATTTTAGCAGAAGCAAGACGCAGTCGTCTCTCTAGGTCAGCAGGGAAAACGAAAGTAGCCTTCGAGTAGGTAGTAGAGAATGGGAGGATCGCGTAATAAATAGAGGCAAGTATCGAACGATCAGTAGGAAGCTTCCTCGGGCATTCCGCGTATATATCGTGACGAGTATATCGATCAGTGACGTCACTGCTGACGCATAATGTTGTAATCTTCCTAGCCACTGTAAATCGCCGCACCCCGCACCGCGCACCTCGCACTCGTCCTCCTTTCACTTATTCTCTTCCCTTTCTCGTGCTGCTTCACTCTTTCTGGCTTCGCTCTTTTTTCATTTTACATCCCCCAGCCGCGCCACCGTCTCGACCATCAAAAAACCCTCCTTCCGCATAGCTTATTCAGACCTTGATAGATCTCGCCTTCTCTTCAAAGGATCAACGTATCTTTTACGTATATATTTTGAAAAATACAACGTTTATTGATTATACTTTCCAACTTGCTTAGTCGGTTACTTACATTTATCATTTTTCTTTGTCATACGATATCTCTCTCCTTTGTGACTTTCTTTTTCTTCTGAGACTACTGCTGCGTTTAAATTGTTTGATACGATTAGTCGTTGCCCGTTATGATTAGAGATACAAGTATCAGGGCAAACAGATATACCGACTATAGACTGAAGTTCGTTCAACCGCAGTATATAAGATACGAAGAAAACAAAAGGAAAAAAGAAGTAGAGTCTGGGAGAACTAGCGAAGAATTTGGAGGATCAGGAGGAAAGCGAGACATTCGCCAAGTCTGAGTGGTTTGATATATTATCGTAATAGCAACGGTGCTCGTAGCAGAACGAGAGGAACGAGAGCTGCACGTGAAACCCTCAAAAGGGAGTCCGTCTGCAGGAATCTCTTGGACGTCTTCCAGAGCCGACGAGGTTGAGCGAACTCTTTTTTTTCGCGAGATAGGGGTGTCTGTTAAAAGGGTAAAAAAGTTTGGGGCTAGATCGTAACAGGGTTCTCGTTGCTTTTTCGTGCAACGTGGGAAGGGACAGATCGAAGATCTTCTAGTTATTGCACGAGTCCTGCGCAATGCAGCGTCGCAGTCATATTTCAGCATTACTGTAGCGCTTCGATTCTGGTTCTTCTGTTTTTACGGTATTACTTACATCGATACCCAAATAATTGATTTTGAGCATACAAATGCATTTTGCATTTATAAAATGTATTGACGGGCATAAATTAAAAAAGGAATGCACACTTGGCAGCATTAGTAATACTAGTGAAAGGATCTTTCCATTTGTGTGCATCTTTTATATTACCAAAGCTAATAATACAATACGTTGATACATCTACTAAAAAAATAGGTAATAAATATACGTGAATGGAAGGTTAGGACAGTAACAAATACGTATGTCTTTCTAGACAGCACAACATGACAGACGCGCATCTGCGTTTTGTATGTTGTATCTTTGAAAAAGTAAATCGTATTCAGTCAGCTTTCGAATACCTCAACTGTTCCAGAACAAGAACTCCTTATGGTTTATAGTTGCCAAACAGTAAATAACATACCAAGTGAATTATGCTAATTCAACATAGTCAATATATGCGCACATGCGTAATTGCGTATAATTGCAACGTTTTTTCGCATACTTTTCAGTTGACTTTCCCTGCTGCGCTCACTCGTAGGTGACTCGATTTGCTTGGTGCGTGAAGCGTTCAGCAAAATAATGTAGCATAAGAGAAAATACATTTTCGTGTTATAATTGCAATAAAGCAGTAGCTGTGTTCTTTGTGAGAATTTTTTTAATTGGCAAATTCTCTTTATTAATTGAATAGGCGAGGTGAGGAGAGCTTGGAAGAAATCTAATTTTCAGTAATTTTTATGCAGATAGCTGATACTTCCGTTAGACGAATTTTTGCAGAAAGATTTTGAATCTTGGAGAAAATCTCTGAAAAATTATTATTTCTTTGTTCCGCTTATTGTTAGTATGTATAACTGATTTAACGCAAGAATTTGTAAGCAAAGCTTGATATTTCATGTTCGACTTTATCAACCATCTGTAAACACTGTCTCCTATTCTACGAGTCGTTCGAGTTCGGTCTCTTGATAAGAGCACTAGGTGTCGGAACTTGTTACTTCGACGTGCAATGGAGCGATAACGAATACTCATTGAAATCGGGAAATGGAAGGTATGCATTCGACGTGTGGACTTGTCAAATGTAATTCAGTCGAATGAAGACGTTTGTGCGGACTGTCATTTTGTGCACCTTCTGTAAAGGCATGCGGTTACGCATCGACGGAAATACAAAAATGTCTATAACTCGGAAACAAAGTCAAATAGAACACATAAGATAGAACGTCGGTTATTCGGATAGCTTGCGAAGTATTCCTTTCGCGCTTTCTTCTGCGTAAAAATTGCATAAAATATTTATTTTCTCAAAGAAAGTTTTTTTTTCGTCCACGAAGAAAATATGTTTCGGAGGGGCCATCTTCCTATGACTTCCAATGCAAATGATGTCCCCTACATCCCACATTTGACTTGTGGCTCGACTATACGTGTCCGCGGATTGACGCGTACGAACGATACGTCATTCATAAATGTACCGGCAAAATTTTCTACTCCTGCATGACATCTGCATATCTTTATACTATACTTGCTTTGCGCACATGCTGGACGATCGCCAGAGAGTTCCCTGCTCCCATGAGTTTTCATTGTTATTTAAAGTACATTGTTTTTGAGCCTTCGAGATATCGTTGCCAAAGTACAGTTCTTTTCATTGTATCGTAATGACTGTACGAGTTACGCACATGTTTTGCGCAGAGTACTTAGTAAGTCGTGTACACGTCTTAAAAGATTGCATAAAATGCTAGTGGGAAAAACATGGGGCGCGTAAAGTTTTTTATTTTATAATATGGTAGAAGAGGTTACTAGACGTGCCTGAGAATTCGCGATAAATCGTCTATCGTGCTACTGAATAGCTTATCGCGTATCAAATGATAATGTTACTGATACCAAATCTATTGGCAGTAAATAAAAATCTTTGAAAAAATATTTGCTGGTTTAACGTTTATCGTTGGGACTCGGCGCTGTCTCACGTGGAAAATGTATAGGTTAGATTAGGTTATTCGCTTCATGCGTATTTACTAATATTAATACGCATTTATCCTAAACAGACAAAGTTAAAGTGTCTTTTTACAGACACGTAGTCGTAGGTACTGTTATTAATAATAAACATTTACAATCATCCTTTTTTTGTCGTGCCTAAAGATGTGACGTTATGATTTTGAGTTTTGAAAGTAGTTTCCCCATAAGGTACGCTTCACTATCATTTGTAGTATATTCATACATATATAGATGAATATTTTTATAAACAAGTAAGTAGAGTAATAGATCACTCGTTAGAATGAAATTATTTTTGTGGCGAACCATCTGACGGATTCTAAATTTGGATGTGTCACGAAAACAGTAGACTTAATCTATCGATGTTATTTAAATTTCTGTTCTGAATATTTGCTTCAGCCTTGTATCCATTTTTGTTCCCATGTTAATTGTCGAGTGCGAAACGCTTTGCTTGCTTCCGAAATTAACATTAATCTCTTAAAATGCCGATTCGATAACGCAAGACGTCGGAAGCACAAAATAGAAGCAAATCAAGATGGGAAATACAACTATTTCTATTAAATTTCTGCCTTGATCAACGTATAACTGTTTTTTCAACATAATTATTAAACCGTGCGTTCTCCTTATAAATTTGTTATACATTTCTAAAATAAGTTTCTTCGTGGAAATGTATGTAGACTCTGTTTATGTTATTAACAGCAAATATGGAATTTAGTGATCGATATTCATACACTAAATTACACTTTTGCAATATATGTCATCAATTAAAGTTCAGTAGCGACGACCAATCGGCATCGCGAAAAAGCGACAAGAATACTTTCGACATATTTTCGATATGCCACAATGTAACTGTACATAATAATATTCTGAAGGGAATTCCACTGTTGCTGAAGGAAAAACAAGCTGGAGTACGCGTATACGCGTGTACATTAATATTAAAAAAGATCAAGGTGGGATTGAATTTTATTTGAAACCATGTTAGGCTACATCCCATCGTGGGACGTAATGGAAGTTGGACGCAGCTCCAATGTAAATCACTGCCGAGGCACAAATGTTTGATATGACTTAAGGTTGAGCACGAAGCGATGGGATTGAAAGTTCTAAGTATTCTATTGCTGAGGCTTTTATAGGCTTTGCCAGCTTTACGAAGTCAGAGGTCGACGCCACATAGTCTGAACCTACGTGACTCCATACGTGACTATGGCCTCTCTCTTAATGAGGATGCGACATAACTTCAATCTATATATAAAACATTGATGCTAAGATATAAATATTTCAATTGCTATTTGCTATTTGCTATTTGCTATTTGCTTTCCTCCTCCTTCACTTTTGGCCGGGTATGTACTACGTACACGCGGAGCTATGAAACTTTTACAATTCGTATAAAGCAGAAAATAAATGTTTCATGAGATTTAATGTTTCTAAAGATTCGCTAATTCTAACTCTTGAAAAATCCTTTTCGAAATAATGTGTTTTTTGTGTAACATTAAAAATGTGGACATATGCGTAAATATGCGACACTATAGCAGAACGATTGAAATGGCGCGAAGTGACCTATATATTTTAGCCTACATACGTACATCAGAGGCAGAGACTGCTGTACATTATCGACCCTTGTTTAGGGTGTTCTACTTTCGCTCTGCTCACGTATGAAGTATAGTAGGTAAAGTAGTGTACAAGGCAGTCTAATGATAACAATCCACTTCAACTTGATATAGTCCTGACACCAAGATTAATCCTGGTAGCCTACTTTACAGAAAATTCGTAAATCCTGTGCACGATATTCAGTTGGATAAGATTCGTACGCTCGATCAATATTTAATAAGCATAAGATCATTTATATGAAAAATGATGATAATTTTCTAATTATATCGAAGACACGTAATTTCACGCTTACGAATGCAATGGAGTCATTTAAGTGACAAGATGATCTACTTCAGACGTACTTATTCTTTCCTATTTTCTAATAGACCGCATTTGTTTCGAAGAAAACTTTTCGAGTTTTATTCTTCATTGAAGTAGCATTAACAGAGTTTGTCAAATTTCCGTGGCCGTTCGCGAGCTCTAGTGTATAAAAGTTTATATCTCCCGTGTACAGTACTTTGCGTTAAAAAATAGTGATAAATTTGCGTCACGAATTACCGAAGTCCTCGACGTCTTTTTTGATTCAGTATCACGCTACCTAACGAAAACGAAGAGATCGTCCGAAGTGATGGTATCATTGGAGTGGACCGAAGAGAGATAAATGATTGTCCAAATACAAAGTGTCGATAGAAGCGAAAAAATAAAAAAAAAACAACGATAAAAACATAACTAAGCACTATCGTGATCATCATTGCCACAAGAATGTCTATATCGTAATTTGGTTTTTAAGACTGAAGTTTACCGCAATAAAAGTATACCAATGAATTTTCTAGAAGATAAGAAAAGTCCTTGACCTTACATTCGTGAGACTAGTCGGTGGCACGCAATTCGGCAAGCCCTTCCTCTCCAAAGAATTCAGCATTTCTTTTCCTTCTCACCTTTCCTCACGCATTAAGGCTATTACCATTAACAACCCTTACCCTCACGCTCACCCTTGCCCTTGCCCTACTCTCACTCTTCCACCAATCACACTAGAGAGTATGATCGATACCTACGTGCCTGGAATAAATGGGTTTTACACATTTTGTCTAGAGTCGATAGGACGCCTTTCTTTTTTTTATTCAATTTTCTCCGAAATTTCTGAAAACTCTTCATCCTTCTACTACCAATTCCGTATATCGAGGTTCATTGAATTTTTATTTTATTTTCCAAATAAATCGCATTAATGAATATTAATACGAATAACCAGAATTCTGTTACTATTGCCACTTGGATTTGGTTGGAAATCGTAAATCCGTCTGTCTCGCTTTCTTTTTCAAGATTTACTATTCAGAATGTTTGAGACTCAGCAGCTAGGAGATCAGAGCATCATTAATGATGATTTCTCAGGGATGCCATACATAGTGTCCGAATTAAATTGTATTACAACGCGTTGGCTGGTCGATTGTCCTTGTCGACGAACCGGCTGATTACCGGTTGCAATCCACATTTCATCTTATTCACTTGATAAATATCTATTATTATACCGTTATTTTATTATACACACTAGACAGGCTCTTCGATTCGAAAAGAATATTTTTGAACGAGTTTATGAATAAGTATGACTTATTATTAGTATAATAACGACACCTGGCTTGGCTTGATTAGCTGGGCAGTTTAGGCGAGAATACAGTTAGGATTTTTGTTTTTGGTTTTTAACTAAGCCACGTGACAAAATGTAATATCTCTGCAGTAAGCCAAATGTGTTTCGTTCTTGTTTATAAGACAAGCCACAATCGAATGAGGTCGTTCTTGCGAATTTAATTTCCTGAAATTTCTGGGAAAGCAATTACTACGTTAGCAGGAGTTTCTGAAAGGAAGAAGATGTTCCGCCGACAAAGGACGAAACTTTGCAAAATGACGATTGCGGGTTACCTACCTCTTCTGTCCGTATAGCCTGGTTCGAGAGTTTTTCGCCACACTGTACATATATAAATTGCATAATTTTCCGCGCCGTTAGATGGGAAAACTTTCTTATTCGTGGCTACCCTTTTGCAATTTTCTGCAAATATTGCATGAATTCCCCTCAATTTAACGCGGCCTCATTTATACGAATAAACTTAGACCCTCAAATGTGTACTTTTTGTGGACTGTTACTTCGCTGCTTATATTCATTTGATTTTATACCTATAAGAAACTTGGTAACCAAAGATTTTTTTTAACCCCGACACTTGTCACGCATCCATGAAAATCTTGTGAAGCGTCAAGACTCATTGAGGGAATATATATTATAAATATCAGAAATTTATTTTTCGATATTTTTGTCAAGGCCAAACTTTTCATCATTGGTTCTTTACTTTTTTTTCCACAAGTACAACATTTAAATCAATTTTCTGTTTTCGGATACACGAAACGGCTCCTCACAATAGCTGTCAGCGGTATTGCTTAATATATTCGTTATCCGGCCAACGTTATCCCGACAGACACATTTCCATATCTTTTCTAAAAACTAATTTACAAAATATCGAAAGCATAACGTTTTTACACGCCTTTGTCAAGGTCTGGTAGCACATACTTTATTGTTGTATGGTCGAGTTACAATTCGTTAAAAAGATGCAGTCACTTGTCAAAGTGTTTGCAAGAGATCAATCTAATTATTAAAGTTACTAATTTACTTTTGGGTGAAAGTACCACAAGTATCATTATCACCAGTAGCTAGTTAGTAATATATTATTTTTAAAAAATGGCTCTCGGCTAATTTCACGCCGAATGTCGCGGTAATGTCGGCCATTACCGCGCTTTCCCCTAATACTCCCATTTTATATAACATCTATATTTTCACATACCTTCATTTGATTCAATCGAGAAGGATGCGCCTTCAGAAAGAACATTAACAGTTCCATTAAAGTCGAATGAAGAAAAACACGTTTTTGTAATGAACAGCCACATTTTTCCCTAATTCTGAAAAACAAAAGGAAAATATTTCCACGAGAACGAGCTTTATTCTTCGGCATATTTCTTCTCTTGCGTTCAAAGCGAATTGCAAAAAAAAGAAGCAAAGGAAAAGGGATACTGACGGCAAGAGAGGAAGCATGTATTCCATTCTATTTCGGAAGCCGTTCAATTTATCTTAAAGCAAAATAGCCGAAGGTCTAAATGAAATTCCTCGGGGCACGTTCGCGACAGCAAATTCACAGCTTGCCAGTAAATTTTGGTTTGGGATGGCAGCACGCAGCCTGGACCCAACCCTTAACACGAAAGGCACTAGCAGCCCTCGGGCTTCTACCATACCTCCGTACCCCTACTCCCCTCCATTCCATAAACTACCTTCTCACGTTTACCTGAAGTCCAAGTCACTCTCTTCATCGGCTGCTTCCAATCTAGCCAAACCTTTATTCATCCCTTAGTTGCCAACTACTCCTACGTTTCGGAACTCGTTTTAAAATTTTCGCATTTTGGAAGAAAAATTAGTTCCTTACAAAGTATTTGCACAGAGGAAAGTCACGATTGCCTGTAACGTTTTGAAAGCTTTTGAGTAAATATTAATTTTTGCCATATTTCAAAAGTCGAAGACGTTTATGTTGGATAGAAAGACAATAATTGCCGGTATTCATATTTAATACATTAGAGCGTGTGATTCTTTAAAACTTTTTGACATTAATTTACTCAAAACTACATTTTCATATGGTTGTCGTAAGGTTCAAGGAGTAGTGTTGTTCGAGAGACATGGATCTTAGACATTAGGAATCGTTGGAAATCGTTAGCACTTTTCAGAACCCACCCTATTTTTTTTCTGTAGGCCTATCCGTTCCAAAGTTATGGCCGAAAAACGATTTTCGGATCCTGCCTCCCCATATGTCAAAA
>JARQST010000601.1:52882-105438 GCA_030142225.1 Pachycephus smyrnensis
TATCGCAATGAATTTTTTTTTTAAATTGTTGGAAATCGTTAGCACTTTTCAGAACCCACCCTATTTTTTCTGTAGGCTTATCCGTTCCAAAGTTATGGCCGAAATACGAGTTTAGTCTGCAATGGAAGTAAATACGAAATAATTGTAATCTCATCTCATTTGACGAACCTTCGCCAGTCATTATTATTAACGAAGGTTTCGAACGAAATTTCATATTTCCGGAGGCTACGGCGCCTTCTTTCAGCTGAATTACTAATGGATGAGCTGGGAAAGGGATCCTTTCGATTGGACGTCGAGACACTCGTTATTTTCAATCATTATATAATTATTATCGCCGTTCAGTACTTCTTTAAAATTTCCTCCTTCTCTGTTTTAGATGTGGCAGTGACAATTACACTGAATAACGATTCAGACCTCTAGCGAGGTTAAATGAAATTTATAGTATTACGTAACATTATTGAAAACAGAACATGTTACGTTTTATGCTCGCGTCGCTGTTTTTCTTCTGTTTGCCCCTATATTTCTTCCACCTTTCCTCTCCTATTGCGCTGATATTTTTCTTTATAATTTTTTATTCACCCTTCATTGTCAGTCAGGATCTTAGAAAAACTTAATCCGCGCTTTTCGCTTTGACGAATGACGAACTAACTGTTAAACAAAATCTTCGCTCCGATAGAAGAAATTCGTATTTCGCAATTCATCGTGTACTTCCTTCGTCTTCGCATTCTTTTGTCTTTCCTTTTATCTTTTATTCTCTTCACGTTCCCTTTTGTCTTCTCTTTCTCTTACGTTCCGAATCAAAAAAGTCCTTGACCCTCGTTCAATGGACTTATCGTTCATCCCCAGGGAAACTCGAATAACGACCCGACCGTTAACGAAGCCACTACTGGCTTTAGTCAAATAGCTTGAGCTTTGATGATATAAGCGTAAATCGATATCCTGCGAGCTTTATTATGCAGACTAATTATGCAACTCCTATACATACGCCGTTGCTAGCGGATTCGACGGGTTAAGAGACATCTCTTGATCGAATTGCATGCGTAGTTTAATCCATTTCCATTGAAATACTCAATTATAGTCGATTCACGACTACCATGTATTTTTTTTGACAGATCCAAAACTTTGAAATCTCGAACAAACCACACGTGGTGACAGGTCATCTTTTTAGGCACCCGTGCGCTTCTTTAAATGATCCATTAGAAACTTCCTTTTTCTGCTCTGTCGTATTCTTTCTCATTACATATCACAGTTAATGATTATATCGTTCTTCAATAAAATGGAACTCGCTCGTCATCGAGGCAATTCTATGTCGTGACGAAGTACTCGAATGTACGTCATCGGCGAAGTACTCTGTAAAAAAATAGTCCAGTCGTGTAAAGGGCACATGGCGAAGTCTGACCATTTTAAATCTTGATCACTGCAACGGCTTGCGTGTTTCACTGACTAAGGTCGGTCTGTCCGCAAACTCGACAATACTACTATAATCCAAGAGGTTCTGTCACGCGATGGCTAGTCATTCCATTTTCTTCTTTTCTTCTTTTCTTCTTTTCTTCTTTTCTTCCAGTCTGCTTTATTCAATTCCATTGGAATGTTTTCACCTCGCTCTCTTCTTTGATCGAATGTGTCACATGAGATTCCACATAATACTTCTGACGCATCAGCTCTTAGAGTATATACTTGCGTAAAATGTCGGGGCAAACTGCAGCTTTGCCTTGAGGAGTCACAATCGCTTGAATGACGCGGTCGCATCCTATGCATTCGCCATTGCAACAAAAAGCGAATGAATGCGGAACTTTGAAACCGGAAGTGCAGGACATTTGCAAATATCCCTGTAAATTTCAACCCGATCCGTTCAGTGGATAGTCCAGAATTTTTAATACAGACATTTTACATTAAACATTAATATTACGAATCTTTCCGCATGCGCTTTATCTAGATACCGGAAATTCTGAACGTCTAGAATTATTATTGTGCCATCTGCATTCGCACCTTAGTGTCTCGTGTAAATTTCAAGAAGTCGATCAAATTCCGTGATTCATCTGGAAACTTGATGCTGCGCACGCCCACACACCACACATACGTACATTCCTTTTTTGTCATGGCTCAACTACGTATTGTATCAAGTTAAATTTCACTGAAATAAGCTCAATCATATTGGGTGGTCCCATAAGTAATGCAGTTTCAATCAATAGTCCACGAATAGCTGTAAACCGCAAATGGTGCAATTCGATCAACAAACCGCGAAGTCATCTCTATCGAAATTTCGTCAGTACAACAACCAATTGTGCAAGCTCAGGGCGAGATCGACGCCATTTTTATTTTTCTCTCCCTGTGTATATCTATGCTGCATAAAGAGTGTGCTTTTAAAGATATAATATAATGACGGGGAAGAAGAAAGATTACCGTAAAATATAAAATAAAAATAACTGAAAAGCAAGTGGGTTTCATTTCATGCAGTGGAGACAAAAACAGCAGACTATTTCCATTAGCGAAGTTTTCTTCGCTAAATAACGAAGCATTTTGCAGTCGAATAGAGTCCAACTACACAATGGAAGCGCAATCGATTGAGCTTGAGATTCAATGAATCGACTAAACTACCCTATACTATATCCCAGCGTGTGGCTCTGGAAGGGAGGTAGAATGTAGGTAGAATGTAGGTAGAAATGAGCGCGCATCCCTTCTATGATTGATCACGCTTCGCTTTGATACTCGACAAAGTATCATCGGTAGCCCGCATCCTAAGTTACATTCGTTGGATGGACTAGACCTACTTATTCGATACTTATTCAATACTTCCTCGACCCTGTCTCTCTGCGACTAGCTTTCTGTTTTTTCGCATTGCTCAATTCTTTTCCACTGCTGCGATCGGAATATTTTTTATCGGAATATATTTCACCACGTAATCACTCAGATTTAATGATAGCTCCGATACGAGGAATATCAATGGATATTTACACATTAATATTTCTGCTCGTCGCCAATTCATTCAGTCTTTTCTAATCACGCGTGCGAAGCAAAAGAGTATCTCGAGTGTCTCGCCGCAGGTGTCGCTTTATTTGGAAAATACTCGTGGCAGTTTGATTCGTTTTAATGTCGGGAATGGAAATGTATATGTAAAATTCGTTAAACCTGACTGGTGCATATCAGAAAGTTTGACGTGCGTGCCGGTTCAGGCAGGAGTTATGCTGCTGTTCAAATTATGAGTTAGGGCCGAATACCTTCTTGTAATTCTATGAAATCTTTTTACAATTGACGTAATTTAATTTTAACGTTATTCTTAAGAAGTATTGTTTTATCTTAATAATGGCACTTATGTAAAATCTATTTTAGCAATTTCATTAGCTCTGTGGCACGTCGAATATTTCTTGAGAAAATGAATGATTATACCGTATCCTCGATACTCTCATACCGAAAATTATTCATCAGCTTATACGTATGTTGTATTTGACGTGTCGTCTACTTATTGATTTCTACCCAAATCAATAGCTACTGTTTTTTTTTCACAACCATTTAAACTTTATGTCGACCGTTAATTTTATATTGCTCCGACCTTGCGGCTTCTTTCACGAGTTTGATGTTTAACTGACGCTTTACGAAAACAAAAAAAAAACAAGATCTGTCGGAACGCAAGGAAAATAGTTATCCGGGTGTTGAGGGTTCTGTTATAGTTGCAGAGGGTTGGCTGCCTTGCAGATCAATATACTCCTTACTATACTGCTGTACTTTGCCAGTGTACGCGGTGTACCGCGTATTTTGTCGACTACCCTGTCGTGTATACTCCGTGCACGTTGATCTTTGTCATTGTCTGCCTGTTGAAGGTGACGTTGCATCACAATATTAATCTGAAAGACGTTTCAGATATGTGATTTCACGAATATATTTAAAATGAATAACCACTGGACAAGTGAAGCAGACGTAATGAACATGAGTAATGTCTTGTACGAAATGAAATATCTTTGTTAATGAGAGACAGGAATGACAAAGTAATTTTGGCAGAATTCCAATGTCTACCCGGGTGAAACTTTCAGATACGAGATAGATCACTGATTGATCATTTTATATGGTCCATATAAGATTCCGCATAGGTACGTCCAGTGCGACTGTGCCGTGTTTCAATTTATTTATGTTTCACGGCATGTCACGCTCAGATCTACGAAAGATAACATCAGCCTATGGAATGGATCCAAAATTGATCTGAGAATGATCCTTGAATGCCACCGTATTCATTGTACGAGAAAGATCATTATCAGATCAATTTTCGATCCATCCTATAGTCTGAAGTTATCCTTCGTAATAAAAGTGAAGTACGGCGTAGTCTCGCTAGACGCACCTGTGCTGGATCTTATATGGATCATGTTATCGAAGTATTAAGCTGTGGAACGTAAAGAATGTATAATAATGAAGTATTTCTTTGACTTATGCTTACAGAAACAAACCAAAAACATTTGCATTCGATCACTGCTTCTACTCGTTGGAACCTGGATCGGAAAACTTCGCGAGCCAAGAAGTCGTCTTCAATGCTCTGGGACGCGACATTTTGGACAATGCGTTTCAGGGCTACAATGCCTGCATATTCGCTTATGGACAGACCGGTATGTGCCTAAAGATAATTTCTGGTTTTGTTAAGGTAATACTGTATTGCCTGACTTAAATCAAAAGGGCGTATGAGCCGTTATACGCTCTTTTCTCATGAAACCGAACTTTTTGGTTCATACGCCCTATTGATTATAGTCACGCGATATAGGTGTTAACACTGATTAAATGTATTCTATATAAAAATATCTTTCTGAACTTGTGTTCTAAATTAATCTCTTTTATTTTAGGATTTCATTTAATTAATAAATTCATTCTTCCTTCTTCTATGATATAACTTTTCTTGTAATATCGATCGTTATCAGTGAGTTACTCAAATTATTATTTCATCTATACGATTTAATGACGATTTGTACAAATATTCCTAATTTTTTACCTTCTTTTAGCAATTAATGGCTGTTTTTTTAATACGGCGTTAATGGTTTTCCGTAGTGTCATTAACAGAAATTATCAGCAGTATTATTATTGTTGCTTCATTTCCTGTCATCCTTAAAGGTTGTTTACATAATACCAATTTGTCAGGTTACACTTGCTTAGCTGGTCTACAAGTAAATACACGAATACACGAATACACGAATACATAATACATAATACATGAGCCGAACCCTGCACGACGCTGTCTCATCCATTATAGTAATTATCTCCTCGAACAAACTTGTTCACATGATATAGATCATGACAAAGTACGTCGTCCAATTCACGTGACAACGAATCTTAAGAATTCACCTTTGAACTTCATGAAATATCATATTAATTGATTAGTGCAATTTTTATACAAAGATTAAATACGCATTAATGAAAATCATTAACTTGGTATTATTTGCTAGACAACGTCTGAAGATAATCAGGCATCTTCTAGGTTAAAGGTCAACTCTGCCAGATAAGCCAAACGATATGATATTTCGTGCAAGACTGACACTTGTAGCGATTCCCAAGATAAGTAACTACCACCCTTCAATAATAATATTGCGAATGTGTTCTTCAGGCTCGGGGAAGTCTTACACGATGATGGGCAGTGGCGACAATAAAGGCATAATCCCACGACTTTGCGACAACCTCTTCGACATGATTGCGAAGCAGCAAAGCTTCGAACTCTCTTACAAGGTTGAGGTCTCTTACATGGAAATCTACAACGAGAAGGTGCACGACCTCCTTGATCCTAAGCAAAATAAGCAATCGCTTAAGGTCAGGGAGCATAATGTCCTGGGACCCTACGTCGATGGCCTTAGTCAGCTCGCCGTTACATCCTTTCAGGTAAATTACATCATCTCTCCTGGCCTTAACGTTCCCTAATTATCTTTGTTCCTTGTTCGTGCATTTCTTTTTACCTTTGTACTCTTGGCCCATATTAGTAAATTGTGCCTACATTTTCATAGAACATTGTCCTTTGTTCTGTGCGTAGCCTTTCAAAAATTGACAAAATCAAACTACTTGGTTCATCTTTTTCTTTATCTTCATGAATTTAATTAGACACGTTATCGCGTCGGAAACAGTTTCTCTAATCAATTAATTGAAAATAGTAATATAAAACTTGTTTTTTTCTTTCTTATTTATCAACTACAACGTTTATTTACGACTGCTGATTTACTAAGGACTGTATATTCACCTTCACGTTTCTCATGTTTTTGTTGTAGAATAATTTTAGTGCCAGGGTCGACCCAAGTCCCATCGTTCTATTTGATAAATTACTTAGAGACACACTTAAAAGCTTTTTGTAATTGAAATAATAATTTTTATATAGCGCTCATCCTCTCATAATCCAGACTCTTTATGCTTTCACCATGAATACTATCTCCGCTGCGACCAAATTATCCTATTAGAAGTTAAGTACTCGCAATGTAAACAGGAAGCATGGTATTCTCACAAGATTTTTTCCTCCGAGAGTTATATAACGCGTGAGAGACTTAAATTGCTAATTAAAATCACTGACGTTAATGGCTACCTGCTATGTTTAGATATTACGTTAAGTCGCGCGCGACATGTAATATTTACTGCAAAGATGGCTGCAAACTTTTTTTGTTACAAATTTTTTCATACTAAAATATAAGACGCTTCATTGAACCAAATAGCTGCTCCTAACTGTACTAAAAATATTTTGTAACTTTAATTGCAGAGTTTATCATGTAAATTTATTATGAATACCAGCGACCTGTAATTACTGTCTATATTACAACTTGAAGTTTCAGATGTAACACGACAGTTACTAATGTTTCAAATTCTCCATTGTATTTGATGTGACCTTTTATTGACAGGACATTGACAACTTAATGGCAGAAGGGAATAAATCGCGAACTGTCGCCGCGACGAATATGAATTCCGAGAGTTCCCGCTCTCACGCTGTATTCTCTGTCATCTTGACACAAACTCTGACGGATTCGAAAAGCGGAGTAAGCGGCGAAAAAGTTTCACGAATGAGTTTAGTCGATTTGGCCGGAAGCGAAAGAGCTGTGAAAACAGGAGCCGTAGGCGATAGGCTTAAAGAAGGGAGCAATATTAACAAGTGAGTTATTCTTCATTTCAAATAGTATCTTGTACTATTATCAAGCACAGTGCGCAGCATCTCTGATTACTTTCAGATCGTTAACAACCTTGGGACTTGTCATCTCGAAGCTGGCTGATCAAAATTCTGGTGGTAAAAATAGGGATAAATTTGTTCCCTATCGAGATTCTGTCCTCACGTGGCTCTTAAAGGTACTACAGAAGTATACTTCATAAAGTATCGTAGAGATTATGTTAATGTGCAATTTTTTTGTTAATTTATTAAACGTGCAATAATAGATTTACTTTGATCCATATACTTTAGCCATTTATTTTTCTGTACTTGAAAAATGTATAAAATGCACGTTTTCTATTATTTATGATATACGCAATGCACGGGAAAAATGTGGATGTTTTCAAAATGACACATTGAAGGCACACGAAGCAAAATTTAAATAGAGATGACTTTCTTCGTTTCAATGAATTTTTACTTGATCATTTCAATTATCCTTAAATGTTTCAGGATAACTTGGGTGGCAACAGCAAAACAGTGATGGTAGCAACCATTTCTCCAGCTGCAGATAACTACGAAGAAACTCTTTCTACACTTCGTTATGCAGATCGAGCCAAGAGAATAGTGAATCACGCAGTCGTCAACGAAGATCCCAACGCCAGAATAATACGCGAATTACGACAAGAAGTTGAAGCTTTGAAGGAAATGTTACTCCACGCAACGGTACTTTTTTTACGGATAATTTTTCTGACTCGCCTTTTCAAGAGCTTAGACAACTGATCAGAAATTCGGAAATCATTCGCGCCAGAAACTCTTTCCCACGCATCTAAAAATTCTTCGGCTTGCAATTTGATAAAGAATAATTCATAATTGAAGAAGTATATCATTCCGTTAGTTTCGTAACTAGACAGACGATAAAGTGGCCGTAATGAATTGGAATGGAACGGATTATTCCTTCTCGAGTAATTAACGATTTTGACGCTCTTTGATATTAATCACTTTAAAGGCCCATCGAATGTATGAGAAAATTGAATTTAAAAAATATCCTTATAAAATGTATACTTATTTTTCTAGGGTCAAGGATCTGTTGTTGGTCAACAACGCACAGATATCACAGAAAAGCTTTCGGAGTCTGAAAAACTTATGAAAGAAATGTCGCAGACTTGGGAAGAGAAACTAGTGAAAACCGAGAGACTTCAGCACGAGAGACAACAAGCTTTAGAAAAAATGGGTATCAGTGTACAAGCATCAGGAATTCAAGTGGAAAAGAACAAGTATTATTTAGTTAACTTGAATGACGATCCAAGTCTAAATGAACTCCTTGTTTATTATCTAAAGGTAAGAACATGAAAGTATTATTAGTCGAGAAGGTTAAGACTTATTCAGTTGTTGTATTATCGTGTCGCTACGTTATTTTCGTTTAAAAAGATTCTTGCTCAAAGACATAAAAGTCTCTTCAATCTCCAATCTTGATGACATCTTAATCTAAATTTTTTATATTTATTTTTTAATGTGTATTATTTACACTGCAATACTATTCTTAGGAGAAAACCCTCGTTGGAGGACGGTCTGCTACCACGGAGCAGGACATTCAGCTTCACGGTTTGGGAATTTTACCAGAACATTGCGTGATAACAATCGAAGAGTCTGGACTCTTCATGACACCGTTGAACGGTGCCAGGTGTTTCGTAAACGGTAGTCAAGTGGTACAAAAGACACCATTGCTTCACGGCGACAGGATCGTTTGGGGCAATCATCACTTTTTCAGAGTAAACTGTCCCAGGAGTGCAACAGGTCAGTTCACTAATGTTCTTACATTCAGTTCCGTGTTCGTTAAGGAATTAATATATATGCTAATCATGATTTTATAATTATCCATGTTCACTAATTCCTTAACAACAAGCAGGATTGATGTTACAAATAATCACGCCGTTTTAAAATCGAAACTACTGTACGATATCTATAAATGTTACTGTCATACATTTAGAACCTGGTTTCCAGGCTTTGTGCGGACTCTGACACGCAGATACGCACATACAAATTTTAATTTGTGATTACAATTACATTAGACGCTTCTAACGGTGTCATAATATAACGAAGAAATCATTACTTCCATATTAGCAATTAGGATTGATGCAACGTATTAGTTGCGTAATACTTAAATTGACCTTATCAAACTTCAAATAAAATTTCTGTAAACATTACCTGGCATATCATGAAAATCTCTGTTCCAACGTAGTCGTTATTTCAGCTGTGAGCAGCGAACCTCAGACTCCTGCACAAACTATCGACTACAATTTTGCCCGGGAAGAGCTTATGTTAAACGAGCTCTCCAATGATCCTATCCAAAGAGCCATTGCTAGACTGGAAAAACAACACGAAGAGGATAAACAGGTCAATATTGAAAATATTCTACTTTGTAATACATACATACTGTGCCAGATTTCTTCTATTGGTCTGCTTCTTTATACATCACAGTAATAACATCATTTTGCACTTCTTTCGTATTGGAAATTTTGTCACATAAAAATCTTGTTACTAAAATCGACTATCTAGTACGTATAGAATGTATCATGAATTCAATTATTCGAAAAGAAACTGTTATACGCGTATACGAATCGTTACAGCGATTTATTCATTTATTCTGTTATTACGAAAAACTCTGGATAAAACTTTGGATGGACGCTGCCCGCAATAAAGTCGGTGATACGAAAAAAGCATTGAATGAAAATACCGTTATCATTTGGATACTGAAAGTTTATTATACATATTACAGATACTGTTAATCAATAGCTGCAAGACTGAATAATTCCTAAAGACACAAAGACAATTCGAATGACTGCATAATCAAACGAAATTAAAAATTGGATTATATTTAAGAAACTGTAGAAAGACATTCCATTAGTTTTCTTTTTCATTCATTTTTTATCTAATCTTTGCTTTCTTTATCAATTCAAAATATAACGTGTACTTTGGTTATGCCTGCAGGTCGCTCTAGAGAAACAAAGACAAGAGTACGAAAGACAATTTCAGCAATTGCGCAACATTCTATCCCCATCGACTCCTTATTCCCCTTATGTGCCGTATGATCCTTTAAGAGGTAGTCAAAGTGGAAAGTTGCCTGCTTGTACGCCAACAACACAAATGAGGGTGGAAAAGTGGACACAAGAACGCGACGAGATGTTTAAGCGCAGTCTGGGTCAACTTAAAACTGATATTTTAAAAGCAAATGCATTAGTACAGGAAGCAAATTTTCTCGCTGAAGAGATGGGCAAACAAACGAAGTTTAGCGTCACACTTCAAATACCTCCAAATAATTTGAGTCCTAACAGAAAGGTAAAGTCTTCATCTTGATTAATTTTAATTATTTATCAATACATTTATATATTTTTCATTTTTGAATAACGACTATTTACCATCACGGTGCGTATCTAGTTTGGTCGTGGAAACTTTATATCTGTTATACTGCATCACGTTTGAAGTACATTGAAAAATTTGAGTATGGTCTTATGTTCACTCATCAGAGATTTTTTTCACATATTATTTATTGAAAACAGTTCTTTTTATTTAACTTGAGTTTTATTCATTTTTTTTGCTTTTTTTCTTCTTACACTCATACGTATGTAGAGTGTATTCTTTCAGCGTGGGGCCTTTGTCAGTGAACCTGCCATTCTGGTGAAGAGGACCAACATGGGTAGCCAAGTCTGGTCGATGGAAAAATTGGAGAATAAGTTGGTCGACATGCGGGACATGTACGAGGAGAGAAAGGATTCGAATAATTGTCAGCGCCTACCTGTCGTTAAGGTACACCTGTATTGAAAGCTCTCACCACTGTATTTTGTTATTGTATTCGACTAGGAGACTTTAGAGAAGTCAATATAACAAAATAGACATATTAAGGGACTATTATGTTTCAGGATGAATTACCAGGCAAAACACAAGATCCCTTTTACGAGTCACAGGAGAATCACAATTTGATTGGAGTGGCGAATATATTCCTGGAAGTTCTTTTTCATGACGTGCGATTGGATTATCATACGCCCATAATAAGTCAACAAGGCGAGGTCGCGGGACGACTTCAAGTCGAGATTAGTCGAATATCAGGCCAGTTTCCACAGGATCGAATATGCGAAGCAGCATCCGAGTCTTCGGCCGACTCGAGTTCGTCCGAACAGGAAGATTATTCAGGCTCGAGTCACATAACTTGCAGAATAACAATAAAACAAGCTAGCGGATTACCTCTGTCCCTCAGTCATTTTGTATTTTGCCAATACATATTTTGGGGCCACCCAGAGCCAATCGTCGTACCTCCGGTTGTCAATGCGGAAATTCCTCCGACAAATTGTCTTACTGGCCAGAGAGACTCCCTTGCTTTTAAGTTTGATCATACCAAGGACTTTACTGTTCCTATTACGGAGGAGTTCCTTGAACACTGTTCAGGTACGTCTTTCAAATTATTCCATTTTTATTTACTTTAATTACTGGTTGAGGTCATGTCGCAATACTTTTAAAATTAAGTCGAATCATTTTTTTATTGCCATGAGTAGCATTTTAGTACAGACACGATGTTTTACTGTAAACGTTATATCAGCATATACAGTGTGTCCCATTTTAAAAGATGCATCAAGTTATCTCTCGTTATTTGTAGAAGGTGCACTGAGCATTGAAGTTTGGGGTCACAGAAGTGCTGGTTTTTCGCGAAGCAAACCTGGCTGGGAGGTTGAACAACAGCAGCTGGCCAAAGCTAGATCGCTGGCTGATCGTTGGTCAGAATTAACTAGGAAAATTGAATTATGGGTGGAAATACAAGAACTTAATGAACAAGGAGAATATTCGCCAGTCGAAGTAGTGAACAAACCGGACACGTGGACAGGTAAAATATCATATCCATATTAGCAATTCGAGCATTGATACTCAGTTAAGATAGTAAAAAGAAAGAAAAATATGTCAGTGAGTTTTAATCATTTATCTTACCACGTTGGTTCCAAAATTTTTCTCTATTCCGATATAAGAAAAGGTATATGTACGAAATGTTCTGAGAAGAGGCATCGATATTTTTATTATATGTTAATGTTTTAGGAGGCATTTATCAACTTAGACAAGGTCAACAACGCCGAATACAAGTTCGTGTTAAACCCGTTCAAAATTCAGGCACATTGCCAATCATTTGTCAGTCAATTTTGAGTATTGCCGTTGGCAGTGTGTCTGTTAGAAATCGTCTTCAAATACCGTTAGACAGTTACCAGGACGAAGACCTCAGTATACTTCGTGACAAATGGAGTGATGCTCTTATGAGAAGAAGGCAGTACCTTGATCAACAAATTCAAAAGCTTATTAACAAAGAAGGTATTCATATAATCTCAAAATGCTTGAAAACATCCGCGTGATTTTTTACCTCTTATCCAACCTATCCGGTGAACCTCTTGACTTTCTTATAATAATTCTTAATTTTTTTTGTTAGATAAAACCGACCAAGACATGGAACGAGAGCGAAGCTTGGTTGATCAGTGGGTCAGTCTCACTGAAGAACGAAATGCTGTTCTCGTGCCAGCTGCCGGTTCTGGCATACCTGGGGCACCAGCAGACTGGAACCCACCTGCCGGGATGGAACCACACATTCCTGTATTGTTCCTTGATCTCAATGGTACGTCCAATATTCATACAGTTCCTTGTAACATATAGACGATCCATAGATAAAATGTCAAATCTGAGGAAGTCTTTTACATTGAGACTCATAGAAAAATGGCTCCTCCGTAACAGATATTACTTATGAACGAATTATATGCTACTCTTGACGATCCTTAATAACTCCTTCACTAAAATTAGGAGTAATGCCGTAGGGCAGTTAAAAATTGAAAACTATTTTTTGCAGCCGATGATCTTTCGACTCACCAGTCAGGTGAAGAAGTCTCGGTCACAGGATTAAATTCAATCCTACCTAAGGAACATGGAAATAAATTTTACAGTTTGCCAATAATTCGGCATCTCGAAAAAGACGTATGCGCTATCGCAGCATGGGATTCCAGTATACACGACAATGTGCACCTTAATAGGATAACCGACGGTAATTATCTACCTAAATAGGCCTAATATTTTATGTCGTAGAAAATTCAGTATACAAGAAAATTTAACTAGTAATTTGTCACGTCGAATAGTTTCAGTGAATTATAAGTATATTTAAAAGGCATCAGAGTTCACTTTTACAAAATTCATTTGAATGACATTACAGGAAAACTAATTCTTTTCCTTTGATTATAGCAAACGAAAGGGTTTTCTTAATCCTAAAAACAACAGTCCGTTTGTCTCATCCTGCACCAATGGATCTCGTGTTGCGCAAACGATTGGCTTTAAATATTTACAAAAGACAGAGTATCACGGACCGAATTTTCAAGAGAATCGTCCGAACAGACTGCCTTTCACAAACTGGTGTCACCTACGAAGTTGTTTCAAATATACCGAAGGCCAGCGAAGAGTTGGAGGATCGAGAGAGTTTAGCCCAAATCGCTGCCAGTGGAGAAGACAGCAGTTTGTGCGATGGCGAAACTTATATCGGTGAGTTCAATTTGTTATACAAATCCATAAACTACTCTCAAATAATAAATTTAAAATTATTAACGAAAGTTGTTTAGACTATGTTTGCTATTAGCATAATTCAACATCTTACGTGACCAATACAGATTGTATTTCGCGTAATGACACTTCCTACTTCGTGCAAGAGTGTAATTTTGGTAGCGAATATTTAAGAAGGTATTAATCACCAAGTTACGCGTTCGTATGTTAGCAAGTTCGTAAAATTGCTTAGAACAAACAGAAACATGTTATTTATTGTGAAACCCTTCCTCAAAAATACAGTAGTACCTCGAATGTCTTCTTTGTTCGGGAGGACTACGAAGAAAATCTAGATTGTACTAAATACGCCTAATTCATTGTACAAGAACAATGGCGTCATACTGACAGTGGCAAGAAATACGACAAAGTCGCAGTACGCCCCGAATGCTATTCTCATAAGTTTTTATTAGAAAGAAAGAACAACAGCTTAGGAGAGTATGAAGAGAATCGAGGTTCTACTGGAATATTTTGAACAAATTGTATAGTCCGCAGCAGTAGTGTGAAGCCGTTAACAATCTTTGAATAATATTCAATTACAATGATGTAAGGAATTTTGTAACATATTAGAGAAGTACACTCGTGGCGTCTCTGCGGTGGAGAGTATCCTGACCCTGGACCGACTGAGGCAGAGCGTCGCTGTGAAAGAATTACTTCAGGCTCAAGGACAACCGTTGATGCGCAAGACAGCGAGTGTGCCCAACTTCTCGCAGGTACTACTGCCTCTACGCCGTCTTGGACGCACTGTATGCTTTTCATTTTACTTAATCATTTTAATCGCCTTTCCGTTGCACTCTACGCAAATTCATATTGCACGTCTCTATACCTTTTTTCACTTATATGTGAATATATATATTCGTAGTCTTGTTCCTACTGAAACCCGAGGAAAATAACTTCGAGTTTATTTAGTTTTGTCATAAAACTTAATTGACATCCTAATTTTATTAATGCTTTGCATGCTGTATTTTGTTATAATTATTTTTAATATTATTAGTTATTTCTTTTCACGTATCATTTTTTTACTTCTTATCAAAATAATGCACTTACGCTTAATTCGTTAATTAGACATAATAAGCATCAGCTTTACCCAGGCTTCATTTTTCTTTCATGTTTTTTTTTTTGTTAAAATTTATAATATTCTGGTTGTTATTTCACTTGCGGAGTAAACTTTGAGTAACGATATACTCTCTCATACGAGTGCATCAAAAATCTAATAAAATTAGAAAGAGAAACCTTATTAGAGAAAATTATGTAATTGAAATGTAAACGAAATGAATCTTTTTTTAACAGATAATGAGATTCGACGCTTCGATGGACTCATTGAGCGTAACACGCTCGGAAAGTGTAACGGATCTAAACACTGAAATCAATGGATTACCACATGCACGACGATCGTCAACGGGTCTCAGCAGAAACGACGAGAATTTCTTGTCTACTCCGCCAAAGCCATTTGGAATCGGTAAGTTCCGGATGATCGTTCATTTATCTTTTTCATTATAACTTTCCATAAAGAAGACTAATCGAAAGACACAATTGTTAATTGCCTCAGACTCGTTCTATGATTTCTTAAGAATGCCATTTAAATGACACGATAAATCTGAAATCAAATCTGGACGCATTGCATATCTTAAGAAGTCGTAGGGGGTGGCAGTAAACGTTGGACAAAAATATTCGTGACTTCCATGATGCATAATTAACACGATCATTAATTTTTCATAATTATTTTGAATGATTCCCCAATGATACTGACTGAAAGTACGCCAGCAAAAAGGTAATTTTGATGCTCGTGTCCAGAGAAACATTCTTTCTCTTGCTAATCACCATTTTGGCCTCGTGGACAGCATTACGAATATTTGTGACGATGCATTTTTCCGAGATTCGTTCCTTTCAACATCTCCCACCCAAATGCATTGGTGCGGGAGGCAAAAGTTGATCAATGTAAACAGCGTCATGCTGTCAACGGTATGCCTTGTGATCACGGGAATTTTTTGTAGGCTTTATAACATTTTCGAACTGGACTGCTATTTCAGTAGACTCATGATAGGTATAGGCAAATTTTACTTTGAGAATTTCATGATTACTTATGAGCACGAGATAACGGAAGATTTGACGGTAATATGATTTTATATAAATACCAAGGTATTCAGGGTTATTTTTGTAATATTGCACCACCCGAAGACGATTTTACTATAGGAATTGATAGAAATCAAATAGTCGCGATAACTTTTAGGTGGTGCAATAGTCTATAATAACTAATGGTATATATTGGGCCATCAGCTAAAACCCGCCAGCCGTTGTTAGTTTTCTTGTAGGAATCAAATGTATAAAATGCAAAAATATCCACTGGTCACTATCCAAATGAGAAATACGACGTTTCATTTAACAGAGAATATCTTCAACGTGTATTTTTGTTATGCTCTTTAATTGAAGCAGAAATAACATAAAAATTGGAAATGTATTAAGCGACACAAATTTCGCTTACGTTCTCTGAAGTCATCACGAAACTCTCAAACGAAATCTTGCGCGATGCTATCGTTAGCATTATGTTTTAGGGTCCTTAGACTTAGAATACCATTAAATTAGGTTAAGTCATACCCCATTGCCTTGGTTTCGCTTTCTCGAGACACACTTTACGAGAAGTTTCCTGAGATGTGGCTTATGCTGTGTTTTCGATATATTTCACTTTCTCATAATATTCACTCTATTTTGCTCTAGTTTCTTGTCTGTATTACGAATCTACTGTCACGTCTTCCTTTGGTATTGGATACGTTGGTTTTGAATATTGGACAAGCCGTGCTTTATTTTTCTATGTTCCAGTTAAACTTCATGTCATTCACTGCTAGCACGTGCCTTTTCTACGTGGTATACAATGCACGTATTTATAAAAATTTAGACACCTCACGCGACTCATGGATGTCCCTTAAATGTTGATCTAAAAAGAGACAACGATCAATTCAAATACATAAATATATTAGTGTTTTAGAATCAGTACGTGTAGGAAAGGCAGTCTTAATCACTTAGAATAAAAGAGTCAACAGTTTTGCCGAAAAAAAAAGAAACCGGCAAGTCTGGCATTCTTATTAGTAATTATTATCAGATTGGGATTTTGTATTATTCTCTTTCCAGCTTCTGTCACATTGTTATACCATAGAGCAATGCTCAACTTTCAAAAGCGTTGCTATGCGTGCTTTGATTTGTTAATACATTCTTTGTGTTTCTCCATCTTGTTTTAAAATTGAGTTAGAAAAAGGCAAGATTACATTTTCATTAACTGTCTTGCTTGTTCATATAATAATTAGCGACCGACGCTATATGAAAAGTTGAGCACTGCCAATCACATTTTCTCGGATCTGCATAGTGTTTTAGCAGAAGACACTTAAGCTCCACCACTTATTAAAAGTTAATGAGAGTGCGTCCAATCGACGTGTAAAATAAGCTATTCCGTTAGCAAGGATCAATGACTAATTGACTAATTGATTTTATGCTACTTACTCTGTTCCTCTGTTTTAACACTACGACTACTACTTCTACCACTATTTCGGCCCACGCAAGGCTCCATTCTGAACTCAGGTAAAATGGAGTCTTGATTTGGATATTTATTTGAAGCCGCGATGGCAATGATGATTAGTAAATCTGTCTCGTGAGTGGTTGAGTCTGTCTGTTGTTTAATTTTCGAAGCTCGCCTTGGTGTGATAGGAATACACTTGTGCTTTGGTAATGCTCGGAATTCAACGGGTCATTAACCTATTTATTGTATTATTGTATAATAAATAGGTAAATGGGTATAGGGGTTTATTTTTATTTACTCATTGCTCAATAAAAAATATAATAATCACTGCAGAAAAATATATCTTTTAAGAGGACCTACGATTTTCCGTTACTCGAGAAATGGCCAAAGTACTTATGATAATCGATGAAAATGTAAAAACATTCAGAGCATCTTCCAAAGCTATGCATTTCAGTTGTTTGCACATAGTTGTTTGTCATGTGATAAATTATTGTCATTTTGATATTCTGACCTTGCATGCATGGTTAATTTGTTCGTTCATAGCGCGTTTTTACTGAGCATACGTTTTAGAGAGTTCGCTTGATCGTTTATTAATAGTTGCTCCTCTGATCATGCATCCAAAAAAGAAGAATGAAAAAAATGTATATGTAACCAATAACATTAACTGCTCCCTTACTTCATTTCACGTTTTCATGCTCCCCAGTTATCTCTATATTCCATCTAAATATCTAATCAATGTGTCGATATCTGTCGCATACATCTCTCCGAACAATTCACATGCAAAAATTGTGGTTAAAAGTGAAAATGAGAAAAGAAAGCCACATCGTTTTAATACCAAACTAGCCATTGTTCAAGCCATGTTCTTTGACTCTAAAAGTGGCCGATTTCTCACTCTTTACAAAGCTTTAACCCACTAACGTTTTACCTAAGTGATATTGTTTAACATTGCGTATTAAATATATATCGATACCAAGCAGTAACCATCGTAATACTGATTGGCGTATCGTTTATGGCTTTGTTGGAGTCTTAAGTCGGTCCATCTTTACGCCTGTTGTAAAAACAGATATTTTCAATTAGGGAATTTTTTCCTGGAAATCATTTTTGCTAAAATAGCGAGACAATTTGAGCGTTAACATTTGTTACGAGTACAATTTGTGATATCTCGCTGTTGTATGGCTATAAAATGATTTCTGTGTTGACATTTACAATGATGTTTAACTGTACCTGTAACATCGGCGATGATTTTTACATTTAATGCACATCACATGAACTCGACAATTTAGTTTCGTTCATTCCATTTTTTAAAATAGTTCCTGTGAAAACTCATCTTTACAGCTAGAGAATAAATCAATGATAAAAAGAATTTGTGTTATTTCTAGCTATATCTTCACTATCCGATCTTATTTATTATTATTTATAGAACAAGGTTACTCATACAGATTTTTCAAAATAAATTTTTAGTAAAGGACACGAGTCATTTTTACAAATCTTGTTGAACAATTTACATAATACAACACTTCAGTGATAAATGAACAAATATATACGAGTTAGATATTGGCTTGCATTTATGTTTGTTTTAATTATTCTTTATCATTATGAGCTATTAGTATCATTCATTGTAATCAATATCATCAGTACCACTCATTTATTATACTAATAATGAGCAATGTTGATCATACATTCGGAATGTATGAATATAAGCGAAAAACGTGCATAAAATGATTAAATCTCGACCGATTTCTATTTGTGTATGTACTATCAAGCAATATATTAGAAACAGAAGTAGGTCCACTGTAAATTATATGTGTATCATGTAACTCTTACTAATTATTTAGAACCAAGGTCTTCAAAAACTACTTTGCGTGCAACAAAAGTTCACTGACACAAGTATTCACTAAATGTGAACTCTTTTCGAGAAGTTGATTTATTTATAACCAATGTATACTCTTCTCTTTTTAACGAAAATTAGGTTTTAATGCAGCAATGGCAATCATGGAAAATTGCTCGCAAGGAAGTTTAAAAAAATGGTAGTAACGGTTTAAAAAAAAACGGATGATGAATATTTTCAAACTTGATTTTTTTTCCAGTCGCAAAATATCTGTGGTGAATAAGAGATGTGTATCGAACCAACAATTAATGATCATTTCTGTTGCCCTTAATCTTTTTACAAACTTGAAAAAGGTTGATCACTTATTTACATTCCTTTTTTCTTTTTATCTTAACAAATAATACATACTTGCAATTAGTTTAAAGTCAAGTATAGTATATAATGTGTTTTCGATTGGATGAGAAAGAAAGGGGAATTGGAGAACTAAAGACAATTGAAACTAAACAAAATTTTCGACATTGCGATTAAGTCGCTTAGTTATGCATGAATTTAAAACCTTAAATGAATAGTGCACCGCATGTTTTAATTGGAAATTTAGATTAAATTGCAAGCTGATTAAACGATACAAAATTAATTAGATGAAACTGAAGTACGCAGCGCCGTACTACTATTACCATTGACTTTAAACTAACTAGTCTTTAAATAATATTTTGTTTATAATCGCGGTAATCCCACGAATTCATTGTGTATACATAGTACAACTGTATGGATCATATGCGTAAGAAAATCATTGAATTCCTGTGTCTTTTCAATTCGTGGTGGAATGGCAGTTTATTATATAGCAGAATTTAAGTATAGTGTTTCTGTATCATCCTTATCTCGAGAATATGTTGATTTCGTTTCGTGAATAAAATTAAAGAATAAAATTAATTACCTTAACAATTTGTTTGTTCTATCGTTAGTAAAAATAGCTTTGATCTATTAAATATTAATAATCATGTTATATGGTTTTCTATCTGTGGAAATTAATTATTCTTTCTTGCTATTTACTTAGTTCTTCTATTGCATTCTTCGATTACTTATCTACCTCTGTGAAATGACTATAAGCTGCCTTTCCTTTCTTCAAACGGATGTATGTTCTCTGTTTGTACATCCGTGTTTTCGTTTTTTCGAAGCCGGATAGGATCGCCAATGAATTGGGAGAGTACAATTTAGTCGCCATTATCACAGTGAACAAGTTGTAATAAGGATATCTGTCTCCTTTCAGCGAGACCGACATTCCTGAATCTCAACCTGAATCTCAACTCACTGACACGTCTTCAACAATCCACCTCAGCCAAGTGTAGGTGACACTAGCTGCTCGGTTGCCCTTTCAAACAAAATTGCAAAATATTTATTTTTTAATAATATACATAATTCAATTTTAACTTGACAACAATTTCATTTCTAACAGCAGCTTCGAATTTTTTTATTTTAACATTATACTAGACATTTTAAAAACTTTTCAACAATTTAAAAATAATATCTGAAAGTTGTAATAGATTACATTAAGTATATTCGGATCTTTGTCTTCAAAAGAAGATAAGTACGTTAAACACATTTTCAGCAGAAAAATGAAACGTATGCGTAAAACTATATATTGTAGTATTAAAAAAGAAAACATATTAGAAGCGCAGTTATTCAGTCTTTACATGTTTGAAAGGGCAATATTCGTTATTTTTTGTAGAAATTCTTAGACAGGTCATTTCTATTCCTTATCTTTTATTTCAGCATTAATGTAGTTACGATCGAGCCACAATATTAGTTGTACGTTTGTAGGATTTTTATCCTGTAAGCAAGAAGAAGACTGTCCTATAAATTAATATTAATGTTGTGGCCCATCTGATAGATCACCTATATTTTATGTTTGCTACTTATAGTAATGATTATATAATTTTTGTTTTCAGTTTTATTCAATGATGTATTCCACGCAAAGTTTCATTTATTAAGCTCATAGAAAATTATATCTGTATGACTTTGATACTAGACTTTTCAAAAGGGCTTGGAATACATCAGCCTCTTATGAGTTTTCACGCAGCATGGCCTACGATTTCTTTTTTTTTTTCTTTTTACTCCTAAATGTATATCAGGCCGACCTGGCACCAATAATACCAATGCTTATAAATCCTAAGCAACATTTTATATTTTTAGGAACACGCGGTACAAAATTTAGTAAAACAAAAAAACTAATAGTAATTTTATGCTGCAGCATATTTTGAAAGTCTTTGATGCAATCTCATTTTTCATTTTAAATTTAGCAAGGTAGTTCAGTAGCTCACGATAATCAGACATTATTATATGTTAACTTTGTCAATCCAGAATTTAAAATAAATAAGAAAAAATCCTAAAAATGGAAAAGGTATTCAATATTGCATTACAAAATTGAATTCTTTCAGAAAGGAATATAGTGACAGACTTCTATTCCGCAATGGTAATTATTTTGATCAGCCTATAAATACAGTGATTGATACAGTAATTAGGCAATGCTATCATAAATAATCATAGGCGGATTTATGTGCCATGTTTAATTCCAAAAAAATGTTATTATGCACATGTAATTATGTAATTCTTATGCTGCAGTATGAAGTGATGATATACGAGTTTAAACATGGCCAGATCGGCCCTGATATGTCGGAGAAAAATATTTTGTCGAATGATGTTCTCATTTTTTTTTAATGGGATTTCTTTCAGCATCCCCAAATATGGTTGGTAGCAAGCTAGGTCTTCGTATGACAACTCTTCACGAAGAAACTTCAAACACCGGGAATCAGACGTCGCCATCGGTCAACGACGACGAAGAGGAAAAGAGCGATGCTGATTGTTCCGAATTTGATGCTTATCAGGTAACTTAGACAACCAAAACAGTATTCGATTAAACAGAATTTTCGTGCGTGTAGTTAAACGTGCGTTACGCGAAACAAGCTATGGTGGAAACGATATAATTTTTCTTTATGATGAAAGTAAATGGTGCTTCATCTTCATGAGGAATCATCTCCTTTTCGATTGTACTACAATTTCTGTCCCACCCTGTATTTGTAAGTGTATATATATATATATAAATAAAAATATCTGCAATCAGGCACCGCCGAAACCAATGAAGCCGCTGACCTCGTCTCGCACCCTGGATTCTCTTGTGGAATTGCAATCAACAAAAATCAACACACCTAGTATGAGCAGCAGTGGATACGGCTCTCAAGCTGTTTCCACGACGAACCTCACCTCCGAGGACTCGATCTCCATAAAGTCTATCAGTGTTGATGAAACTCCAGACTTGGAGTACAGAAACCTCCTCGATGGTAAGAAGCCGGAAAAAATGGATAGCTCGCTAGTCGAAGAAACTCCTGAAGAACATATGGAAGATCTGAACGAAACGTTGGATAAACTAAACATCAGTTCCGTTGATCGAAACTCAGAAGATGCTAAAAAGAATCTTGAAAAGACCAATGCATACGGAGATGACATACGCGAGAGTTCGACATCAAACGAGAAGATGGAGACTCCTTTGACAAACGACTTGAAGATACAGGAAAAGCTTGATAGACGAGAAATTGATGAAACTGAAAAAAAAGATTTAGAGGCCAGCCATGCTTCTAATTCTGGAGATGATAGCCCATTAGAAGGCACATCTGTCGTTCACATTAAACTGCCACCTGGCAAGGTATTTGGTTTTATTTCATTAAATATAATTGGAAAATATATATCTTTCTATGTTCCTTTTCAATATTTAGGTTGTTCGGAGACGAAAAGCTGCAGGTATAACAGGAAGACCTATCAGCTCGCAGCATAGAGCTTCTTTTCCTATGGTCCGTCCACAAGTTTCAGAGAGTAAAGCTGCTGCTAGATTGGAACAGACATTACAACCTGGTATGCACTACGAGAACGGGGATAACAGTTCTTCTGAACGTATCGACGGTACATACATTATGGATCTTGTCTTTTTTTAAACAATAGATCTGATTTCTAGTTGCACGCTATATGTTTTATAGAAATAATATATTGTATTGCCTCATATCCATAACAGATGATATAAGCGACAAAAGCTCAGCATTTGGTTCGCGACCTGATCTAACAAGAATTGAAGCACCGTTACCCGACTGGATTGTCGTTGGAGAATCAGTCTTGGTTCGTCCATACAGTTACTCTGGAGTCATTGCTTACGTCGGGCCTACGGAATTTGCTTCAGGAACATGGATAGGCGTGGAATTGGATGCTCCAACTGGTAAAGCAACGTAGATTAAATGAAAGTACCTATAGAAATGTGTTTGTAGTTGCATAACCATGTATATCCAGTTACAAAAATAATTAATTCTTGTTAAGAATATTTAATTATGATTTCCTAATTTCAGGTAAGAATGACGGAGCTGTCAATGGCCACAGGTACTTTTCATGTCGGTCCAAATGTGGGATCTTCGTTAAGGTAGACAAGTTAATTCAAGATAGACGAGGGAGAGCTCTTAGAAGCTACACCAAACAAGAACCTATACCACCTCCGTCTGCAACGATGCGTAGAAGCACGAGCAGAGGTAATGTTTGCTTGAAAAACTTTCCTTAACGTATAAAAATCTTTAAATTAATCACGTTGGCTGTCACGCGTCTCAATGATAGTCATCGTTTTCTTAAACTTGTTTCTAAGCGTGCCAAGGAGGATTCATAATGTGTATCTAATGATTCGCACAACACTCTTTCACATCACGTTCAATTACTTCTCATTTCTACTAAATATTCATTTTTCTTACTTTTGTCTGACACGAATAAAATGAAACAAGTCAACGGTCAAGAATGAAACCTTCAACTTTTTCTTAAGTAAGTATTTAATAATATATAATGAAATTTTTGAATTTCAGGCGAAGGCCTACATTCTCTGCACCGAAGTCGAAGCCGAGGCGAAGGCCTTTCGACGGCAGGAACCCGATCATCTCCTCGGAGCAAATGAGGAAGCGGCGAGCATCACTTTACGACAACTTCGTTCTACCCTAACACACTAAAGTAATATCCTACGTGCTACATGCCTACAATATGTGTAGCAGCAGTGTTTCCAGTCCCATAGATATACTTAGGGCAGCTATTGAATATCGATAATTAATTATAAATATTATTCGAATTACTAGGATCATACTAAGGTATATCACACAATGGCATAATGAAAATCCCCCAAAAGAATATAACCAGAATGACCACGTCTTTCGAATTCGAATGAAAGAATACGCGAAATGGACGTAGCAAAGAAACTCCATTTCGCATTTCCTAACATAACCATCGGCGACAGATAGATATTGTATTTATATATCTATAAATTGTCGAGTTACATCCAATCACTATATATATATGCATTTATATATATGTATATATATTGATGCATTCCACGACTTTAAGGTTTTGTCACCGGAAACGTCTAAGCAATTGAACTTACCGCCATATGGTAGCCCCTGCCTCTTTGGCTCTCTCTTTCCTTTCTTCCTTTTCCTGTTTTCGCCTCTCCTTCTCCTCTTCCTCGATCCTCCTATCCTCCTATCCCTCTCTGTCCATTATCTTAGCTACAACTTTAATTGTACATTTAAATCAAGCCAGAACACTAGCTCGACTTTCGTTCGTTGGCATTTCTTCTTTGATCGATCAACAGTTCGATCGTTACGGACACTTTCGAAAGTTGCCAGCTGGCAACTTTTCACAAAGTTCGACAAGTGGCAACCGTGACGAACCGGAGCGGCCACGAGCTGCTGTGTAGATTATTTAAAAGATTTTATATGTATACCGTTGTTTCATATATATTGTATTTTTTTAGCGCAATCTGTTAAGTTCCTTTTTATTGTAACATACATCTTCTGTCGCTAACCCTCTTTCTCGTGCGTGTCACCGCAGCGACATTATTTAATTTATACGTTGCAGCACGGACAAAGGTTACGGGCGATACAGATGACGAGAGCTTGGACGGAACTCAATGTCGGCTTTTTTTTAAATGTAGCCAATTGATTAATTGTAAAAAGGCATTTTGAGTTCGCGTCAATGAAACAGCGTAGCGCGATGCTGCGCTGCAATATTAGTTTTATAAGTTTTTAGTCGATAGACGATAATGTGAAAAAGCGAGCTTCTCTGCAACGTATTAATTGCGTTTTTGTTATGTTATTCCGATTACCATGGAACTAGATTGAATTTGCTCAGTGAGGCTGGCAACTTTTCTTTTATTTGGCCGACCCGACCTAACATAATCTAACGTAACCTAACGTAACGTAACATAACATAACATAACATAACCTAGTCTCTCGTGTCGGTGAAGCGGACGAGACGAAAATGGATCATACGGTTTATTAATAGGTTAACTTGAACTTGTCTATATTGCGAAGAAAGAAAAGGCAACAAACCAATTCCTGTCCAATTAGAACAATACTAATATTATCGCTAATGAATTTATTATTGTATGTAATATTTATTTAAGTGTAATTGTAAAGAGTCGTCACGGCGTCGCACGACGCGAGGCCACTGTCCATTTTTTGGTAATCAAGGTTGTCGAAGGCGAAACACAAATTAATTACTCACGTGTCACAGCGATGCTACATGCCTGTCGGTGTAAAACACAAAATAAAACTTTTCTTTCACTCGTGAACATTCTATGTTTTTTTTATTCTCATTTTTTCGCGCCCTAAAAGCCTGACGACACTGTCTTGTACTCATTGATAACTCATTTTATTATTTCACATTTCCATTGTCTTCGTCCAATGAGCACACACTGTGCTTTTCACAGTTTCCTTCGTGCAATATTTTTTACGAGTCCTTGGTAACTTTCGGCGGAGCATCTAGCATTGATTGAGCTTGTACAGCCAATTTCACCTAACGATAAGACAATGTCCATTTTTATCACTAATTGTCTAATAATAATCGTTCGTACTACAACTTTATTATACCCTAATTGTCCTAAGCCCGATGATTCATTGAAAGTTTAATTCTAATGTTTGCAACCTCGACTTCACATTATTCGATCGTATGATTCGATAATTCTTAAAATTAAACGTTCATTAAAATACCGGGCTGTACGATTACATTTTTGATCAATCGGTGGATAAGGGTTTTTTGGAAGAGTCTTCGAATGGGCGCAATGAAATTTCCTATAGCAAAAATACCATAAACGTCACAGGTGTTTGGTTTTGTCTACACGAAGAGCTTGAATCTACTTTGCCTTACAAAAATATAAAGAATCTTCGACTCCTTATTTGATCGACATCAGACTCAATGACCTTTTCAACATTAACACAATAGACCAAATTTAAGAATTCATAGACGAATCAGCAATTTTCTATACTTTATTTGGCGCACAGAATATAATGAACTATCTCTTTTTACACAATTGTCACCAACCTCAGCAATTGCTAGAAACACCGATGGTGATTCTTAACTGCTTGGTCTGCAGTTTTGTAAATCTGTCCATATTTGTGGACCCATCCGTCCTGCCTTGTGCTAAATACAGAGCTTAATATCAACGCACTACAAAAGCTATTTAAATAATAACCTTACAATGATGTATAATATTGTGTTATACATGACATTTACAGCTTGCTATAATGTACTCTTTATATCTAGTTTTACTTGACAATTATGATTATATAATTATTAAGCAAAGCTTAAATATAAAACTAATCATTGGTACACAAGCAAAATCACTTTATTATGCATTGATGGTGGATCAAACGGATTCTCTTCCAGTATGATCTGTATCAGAAGAGGTTTTTACAATGTATTGAAAGTCCTACAATATGTAACGTGTTTGTTCAATAATTTCAATTACTTCTACAAATGCATTTGAAAAATCTCTGCTGACCTTCCTATTTAATATAAAGTACATCTCAAGAAATTGTCCTGTAAAGTTAATACGAATTTTTATTGCCAATGCCGTCAATTTCAGTAACTGAAGAATAACTAATTAATTAGTAGGAAGTTATTTGTTAATGGGTAAATTTTAGACGTCGTCGAAGTTCGAGACTCTTCCGCGTCCAGTCATTAAAGAAATGTACGAATGGTCACCCGCGTAATTAAATTACATGTACGATTGAAGTATCAAGATTGGTGTTATATTTTAATGTAAGTAAAAGCAGAGGGAGAAGGTAAATTTACGTAGGAAGAAAAAATATACTTGCCCCGTCTATGCATATGTTTAAGGCGACACCTTGTGTAGTACTTGATGCTTAGGAAAACTCTGATATCAATTTGAAAACGGGTTACACCGATTTCGATTTCAATTCATCGCCGTTGCGTTCTGCCGGAAAATACTATATCATCAACATGGAACATATTTTCGTTTTTGACAGTACGATATTAAACAGCGATTTACTATGATAAACCAAAATGATTGCTATTGTATCGCGGTCCAAATTGTCTTTGAAAATGTGTTTCTCGCGTGAGAATGAAATGGCGCAATGTAACACGATTTTTCTTTTCTTTTCATCAGATCGCCAATACTATGCTGTAATTCTGCCAAAAATGTGCAATTGAGAAGTAGGTTATAAGGTATTTTGAATCTTAGATTGATAGAACCCGCCATTAAAATGTAAAATACTATGTAAGGGTCTTGAAGATATCGCCGATTCCTGTTCGAGACTCGAACCGAACTCTGGATCCTCTTCGGGAAAGCTTATTTTTGTCCAATTGCTGAAGGTACCGTTGGCAGAATGATCTTCGGGGCCCATTCGGTATTGTGGTCTTGCTGCACGGTAGATCGCTTCGATGGCGAGTACTATTTTTTTTAAATCAAACCGTGGATCGAACCAGGATTCTCTAACCGTGAGCGCATCATTATATGCTATATCCCGCCAAACACAAAGTGACAATGTTACAATTTTCTCCTCAAGTATGTAATAGTTATAAAACACCTCATGTACATAACTATTATATCCCTGAGTAGAAAATTGTAACATTGCCGATATGTAACTTTGTTACTTTGTGTTTGTTCGGATGTCTATAAAGTTTTACACAAGTTCAAAAACTGCGAGAACTATGGACAAAAATACAGGACAAACCGGAAACCAACGAAGCACGACTGCGCGGAGTGAGTTCTGTGTGCATTACACGTCTTTTTTATCACTTTACATTGGCCAGTCAATTATCCACTTTAGAACGCAACGCGTTCCATTTAAAACGGCCGGACAATGACCGTTTTTCAAGTTTGCTCATACATCGTATCTGGAAATCACAAATGGTCAAAGCTTCGATTCATTCCGACTCATCTGAACTCAGACATTTGTTCTCCTCGTGAATTTTCAATGCAATCTATATAAAGTCTACCCGATATACGTATGTATATGACACCTACAAAAGCTCTGCACGGTGTGCTTCGCAATAAATTAACTTAGAAGACGATAATCTTAATACCGAAACGACTATACTTGGATACTGTATTTGTTTTTCCAAAAATTCTCGACACCACGATGTGCAATCACAAAAATGCAATGTTTATATTAAATTGGCATGAGAGAATAATATATTAGACAATAGTATTTTTGTGTGGAACGACGGTTTTCCTTTTATACCTCCACTTCAATTTTAACTCATACAAATCAATGTTTTTCCGAATTGTTGATGTTAATTTGAAAATTGTTCAGACAAAAGTTGCATAGTATATATCGGAAAGGTGTATAACTGAAATGTAAATTTTCTTCTTTCCTTCTTTGTCTATCTATATCCATCTTTATCTTAATCTGTATCTTCCCACGAAATATTTTGATATAACAATACCGGTATTACGGATAATCAAGTATATTATTTGATAAATTGGGTTCAACGTAACAATTAAGCAGAATATTTGAACTGCAAAATGATGGTTTGATGATAAATAAAATGTAGTTACAGTATGAAATCAAGTGTTCAATGAGTCAATGGGAAGATATAAATCTGGGAGTTCACATTCATGAAACGTACACTTACATTTCTTACTTTTGTCAGAAAATGTCACCTGACCTTTTTTAATGGCTTTAGGGGGTTTTCCATTTACCCAAGTTAAATTGACGCGACTCCACACAAAGCCTGGCTATTGGTTGGCTCTAACGGAAAATAATCGAAATGGCCAATGATGCCGCTTTCAATCGATTTGTATCGACTCGACTTGGTTAAATGGAAAACTCCCTATGTTACACTTACGAAATACTTAGCGTCCCATCATGTATCTCAGGTGGAGTTAAAACGTGCAAAATTAACTGCCATCAGCCAATCTCATGATAAAGTTTAAAAAAAGCAAGCTTAAGAATTGGTGAAAAGCTTTTGCCTTTTGTATTTTCACATTGACTTAAGATGAATACACGATCGTGCGTTTGACGAACGTGATACGACCATACCTACCTGTTAGAGTCCTAATCATCGTCCAGCATTCTGTCGATGTCAAATGCTTCATTCTAGTTCTTATAGACGGTGTACTCGAAAATTCACTGCGAGTTTTACGAACAGCGTTGTCTCCTTTTCTGGTCATTTATCTAACTAAAATGCAATAATCTTTGTCGTATTCACAGAATGCTTTTAAACCCATCCAAAGTCCATGAAGAAATTTCGAGCTTTTTAATTATTCAGGCAATAATTAATTGTGCGTCCTTAGTTTGTAACCGTTTGTCAATTATTCAGGACACCTCCGGCCCGGTGGTGCAAAATCATTGTACATCAGTAGAATAATTTTCTGATTACCTAGAATAATTAATTACATAAAAATATTGCATATTCGCAAAAAGGAGTAATTTCGTAATTATAAATTGTACTTACCGTCGTATACTTTTCTATTTGGTACAATGCAACTTTTGCGTAAACAATTGTACGATTCAGATAGACACTGGAGTATGTCTTCGTAAGATTTTCACCCTCGCTAAGAATCTTTGATTAATCATGTACAATCACACGTCCTACCAGCGTACTACTAATAATAATTTTCATTGTCAAATAAGTGGAGAATCCGTATCGATAGTACAGATTAAATATAATCCCCATTATATTATCTAATACTAACAGTTTACCTTTCTTATCACTGATACGTATATAATATATTTAGGTCATGGATTAATAATTTCAAGGTTAGTATTATTTGAGTTGTGTCACACTTTTTTTTTAAAATGAAATCTACTGAAAGCACTAAACATTATGACAGTTACTCGAACATGCCATAGTCTATTATAAAATATTGCCCAAATAGAAGAGACTCCACTGTCGCAAATGAACTCCTCATTGGTATATACCATTATAAAAGCTGCTCATATTTTACTGATAAAACGGTTATAATATAATACATTTATGCAAGTTTGTGAAAATGCCTCCGTAGAAGTTGGATTCGTAATAAAAAATATTTAATAATTTGTAAATTAGAAAAATAGTAGCGATCGAAGCGGCTGCCGGCCGCGCGTGTAAGATAAATAAATAAATAAATAAAAATGATAGTTGAACTTCAATTTAGATGTTCGAATTTGTAATATGAAGGAGGACGTATAAGATTTACGTGCGATAACTGCGTTAAAGGCGTGACGTCATACATTCTCCTGGTATTGTACATGTAAGTATGTGTCCATAATATTTTTTTAAATACGTATTTCCTCGCAACTCAGATGTCTAGAAAATTTTGTTTTAAAACTTGGCTAGACTGTTTAAGGTAGTGTCTGACAACAGTATCATCCGAAACTCAAGTGCCGCGTATACATACGGAAAAGTTAAAATAACTTGATTCAAAAAAATGTTCCCTAGGAAAATTCTATTTTAGGTGATAGTTTATTGAAAAATCGTTCCACGCCCCCTAGTGGAACTTTCCGGAACTAGCGAAGGTGCTTAACAGCGCCATCTGGCGGAATTATCCGGAACTAGCGAAGGCGCTTAACAGCGCCACCTGGCGGAATTATCCGGAACTAACGAAAAATGCTCCCTACGAAAATGCTATTTTAGGTGGTAGTTTACCGAAAAATCGTTCCACGCCCCCTAGTGGAACTTTCCGGAACTAGCGAAGGTGTTTAACAGCGCCATCTGGCGGAATTATCCGGAACTAACGAAAAATGCTCCCTACGAAAATGCTATTTTAGGTTGTAGTTTACCGAAAAATCGTTCCACGCCCCCTAGTGGAACTTTCCGGAACTAGCGAAGGTGCTTAACAGCGCCATCTGGCGGAATTATTCGGAACTAACTTTAAAAATCGACGAGAGAAAAAAGAACAACGATGAAAGGAGTAACAGGATCGAAAATATGGTAGAAGTGGTTGGAGGCCAACCTAGAAGGTGTAAATGAATGGAAAAACAAGAAAAAATAGTACAAACAGAGAAAGGGTGAAGAGATTAGGATGGTATGATTGAGAGAACAAGGAGAGAAGAAGATGGATAAAACGGACGCACGAGAATCAGATTCTTCTGGAAGTAAGAAAAGAGAACACTAGGGAAAGTGTGAAGGATAAGGGAGCGAAATGGGCCCCACCTCGCCCATTTCCGTGGGGTCCTAACTCTCCACGAGGGAGCTACGACCCCTCCGAGACCCAACAGAAGACCGTATTTTGGGGATTGAGGAAAAAAACCCGAGTCCTGAGACTAACGCACTGCAAATCCAAGCTACACACTTGGATTTGCAATGCGCGCACAAGACTCGGGGGAAAACCTCAGAAACGAAGGGAAGTCGGCTCGGACGACAAGAAAGACGCAAAAGGTAAGCTAAACGCGAAAGGCCTGTCCCTAGTCAAGGATTCACCGCAACGAAAGACCACGGGCGTAGCACCCAACGGCACCCTTGCAAGCGACCGTCGGGACGTCCCGAAGGAGGATATTTGACGCTACAACCTCCCCCACTTCCCATCGAGCAAGCTCAGTGGGTTAAACGTAAGGGCGGAGTACTTGCTAGTAATATGGTGCTTACTATGCTAGTAATATTAAACAACTAATGGAATGATTACATACCGTACTGATAATAACTTCTTAACAAATTTGATTCGTTAAATCAATCTAAACCCGATCATTTAACTTCATGCGTCAATAATATTTCAAAGCAATCGACTATTATAAATAATTCATACTGCACCTGTCAAAATTCGATGGATTCGGTTTGTTATAATATTAGCAGTCATACTTGCTTCAACGTGATTGTATCCCTCCACTGTCCTTAAAAATATTTCAGATCCGAAGTCGGCATTCCGTTGATGATTCAGAAATAGTGATTCAACGTCCCGCTTGAAAAAATACACATCAAACTTAACGTTCAGTAACTCCTGTTTCTTACCCAGCCGCGTGCTGTGTAATTTCAATTGCTCAAGTAAAATCTGCCTTTCATAGTCCGCATTGTTAAACAATGCAAGTTCCTGTCAAAAATGGATACTTTAAAAGATAAAGAAATGCTGACCCGAAGCGGTGCACAACATGACAAACAAGTATAGCGAAAGGACTCTTTTGAAGACACAATTAAAAATCCACGACAAAACTGGTAAAACGTTAAGAAAATTTGAGTTTGAAAAATCACCGATACTGTACGGGAGACAAATTTTCCTCGAGGAAAAGAGGTGATTGATGTACAGTTTATGGGGACAACAAGGACCTTGGGATCCTTTGAACAGTGTCATTGACATTCCCGTAGGAGTCATCCTATTATATTTAAATTGGATGAGCATACCGAGTAGGTACCTATATGTATAGCGTCTGCCAACCGCAGAAATATAACCTCGCCCGACCTCTTGTGTCCTTTCTGAAGGATCTAGACAAAGGAGAAATTGACAGATCATCATCCCAAGAAATTTCTTCGACATGCATTTCGTAGTGATATCATAGTCGGATGAAGCCTTTCATCTTTCAAAGACAAAGTGTATTTTAAATATATTTTAAAGACATTTAATCTCGTTGGCTGATTTATTCCAAACACTAAGTTTCAATCTGATTCTAAATCCGAATTAGCCAACCAAAGTCACCTTTCAACGCCTATATACAAATTCCATACTTTGTTACTACTTTTTCACTACGTAGGATTTAAACGGAGCTAGCTAATTACATTTAGTTTCTTTTTTTATAACATTCCACGCGTTATTTATGCGATTGATCGTTCAACCTCGCGTAAAATATTTATCACGATTGATAATAATTTTAAAAAAATATTTCTTTGTAATTGACTTCAACTTCTTGTAATTTGGACAGTACTCGTGAATGTTATTACCTATGCAATTACGAGGGTATAAATTCCTTGTTCTGTTCGAAAGTAAATATCTATTCTTCAAACTGAAACTCAAACTGAATTTAAATGGATGACTTTATAAAAAGCTACGATCATAATAGTCGTTCGCTTTGAAGCAAATTCTTGCATCTAAAGTTCTTACATTTATAACCACAATGACAGTGCGAATATCATCAAATGCGATTTTTAATAATATTATAATTTCAATGAGCAAATATAATATTGATACCAGAGGCTAACCATGGTTCGATTACCCTTTCTCGTAGAAGAAGAGATGTCACCGTCTCAGCTGACTGCCATCGGAAGTCAGTTGAGGAGTCGGAGGAACTGTCAGTTGCCACTGTCAGCTTGACAACCGATACGTAATCGATCAGCAGCTACCTCCAAGTCGCGATAGAATACGGAAGTGTAATACTCAATAAACGTTATAGCTATCCTCTTTAATAATCGTGCCTTGTAATTGTACGTGATGCCTAATAGTCAACGAGTATTTTCGGCTGGGCGTAACGATACTATCGATTGATTGGTCGAGAGACAATTTAAGTTTTCTGCCAAAGAAGAGTGTCTTGGAAGTTCTGTTGTGAACGTTGACTTTATAATACATATATTGTCACCGAGCGCATTCGTCAGGCTCATTTGTGATAACGTACAGGAAGCTTTCGTTTTGACAATCTTCGATGACTAAAACCATTTCTTGGAAACGCCATACAATTTGAGGAGAATTCAACATTCACAGATAATACTAACAATAAATAGTCATTTCCTTTACGTAAGGAAGACGCACCTTTCTTTTTGTCATCTTGACTTCTTGTCGGATTGTTTTGCCGAAATGTATTTCTCGTGTTTTTACTGCTTGACTCGATACAATCGTGATAGGAAAGTGCGCGAAAGGTTGAAATTAAAATTAAATGGAGAATATTTCCCTTAATCTGAAATCGGGTCGATCGATATGTTTCGAAAGGAAACGGTGGCATTGGCAGAATTACAAAACGACAGTTTCGTGCAAAAGGTCCTTGCCAAATTTTGTCCGCTTTCAATCACGAAGGTCCAGAACGTTGCAGTATCGCGAAAATTATCACTCGTGACGACACTCCTGAACAACTGCTTCGTGACAGCATCTTACACCAGTACTATGTAAAAACATTGACGCATCCACGTAGTAACGGCTTGTGTTGTTTTACTAATAAAAGTATTTAGGTCTGAGATACTTTTTAGCAGCATTGAAGAATTAGTAATAAACCTCATATATTCTTTTATCGAGTTGATATGGACAATAAGTCAGTGCACAAGTCCAGTTGCCATCATCGTACCAGGCTCAGGTCATCAACAGTGAAATCTTACACGGGTCCGTATATTACAGCAGTACTTAATGTTCAATTACCTCCAAGAAATTATAAAACGAAGAAAAATGGTCGTCCACTCGTACAATGGTTTTGAACTATCCCGCCTTGGTCAGCTTTCCAAGAGCAGCGCGTGGAAGAGTCGCTAATGGAATATATTTTTTTTTTCATACTCTTCCAAGAAACCGCATTGCCATTCAGCAGGGCTGCTTGGTGAAACATCTGGCTCTCCATCCTTGCGCTAATCTTGGAATATAATGCTCGGCGTGCATGATTAAAAATCACATTACAAGTTCAACATCTTTCTTACAATCCCGAAGTATAGGTAAGTATCCCTAGTATAGGGTAAAATCGAGTAATGTTGACGGGGTGGATAAATTGTGCCACTTTCGTTTATAATTTTTATACAAAAATAAAACAATACAAAATTGTTTCCGTCATATCGTTGACGTACAACTTCTTTGTTTTTCGTCATATTTCTTTTGAACCTTTTAATAAATTAAATTGCGTTATTTTTTTAGAAAAGCTGAAAACCAAAGTGGCCCAATTTCCCCGAATGGCAGATATTACTCGATTTACCCTATGAACTCGTGATTAATACTTTATTTCACCGTCTGAGAATAAAAATGAATATTTCTGTAATTTCCAGATTACAAGTATTGAACAAAGATTCAGACCTTATTTCACAAACTCGATGAACACAACCAGCTGATTATAAATTATTGATATATCTAAAGAACATATTGACAGCTTAGTTAACAAATCCTCTACGTGTAGAATTTAATGCTGTATAAAAGACGCTTTACCACGCTTCTACTTCTTTCTTTTTCTTTCGTGCAACCGAACTTTTTGCTATGCCATATAAGCATTTCGCATATATGACGAGAGAACATGTGCTCCACCACGAGGTCATTGAACTCACTGGGTAATAATAACAAAATTTTCGACCATCTGTTTTACGATAAGTTTGTAGCCATTATAATTGCATAAATAACAGTTTATTTTGGTTTTCCTTTCACGAATACTCATGCTCCAGAATAATTGCATGGAATATTATAGTCGGTCCACGAGCTCAATGTGTTTTTTGACAGTTCGCAAACAATGCAATTCTTAGCGAACGAACACGTGACTTTCCATTGAATCACGGAAACATATAGTTAAAGTGGAAAAATAAAATATATTTCAGCGCAAAATCAAGCGTCTGCATACTTTGTAAACAAAAATTGTATCCAGAGCCACGCGTAGCTTGCAAGAGACTTCATTGTTTTCGATCTGTCAAAAAACAAAATACATTGAACTCACGGATCGACTAGAGGTACGTACGAATATTCTCATTGAAATACTTTCAGAATCTATTTTTGCTACTAGAGTAAATAGATGTTATGCAAGAAATGCACGTACAGGTGTCTACATTTTATTCATTATCGTGACCCCTCTTAACGTTGAGTTCACAAACATTTGTTTGAATGTATTAAATATTGAAAAAAAAATATTGCAGGCACCATGTGTTCTTATTTGGAAAAACAAGCTGGTCTTACAAGCTGAATGTTGAATGAAATAAGGAGCATTATTATAGGACAAGAAATAAAGTATCATCTCGTTCTGCGAATTCCGATGAAAATTCTTTGTAGTGCGCGGTCCAACCACAAAAAGAGGACGGTGCCATTTGCTTCGCGCATTCCTATACGCCTCGGATATTCATTGAGATTCATTTATGCGGAGACAGCATTAAAGGTTCCTTTATTTTGGCAAAGACACGGTGTAAAGGAAAAAATAAAACCTTCAAAAACTTGACAATCGAAATGCGGCGGCCACGCGCATTCAAGCCGCATTTTTTATGAATCGCCATGCGAAATACTAATACTGCCCAAATACCCACGAGACTTTGAATGCCTAGAATTTCTCAAATTTCATTCGACGTCGAAAAGAACCTTTGGCCGTTGCGTCGTATCAAACGTATCAATTATATTCTACTCGCTCTATTATTATAAGACGGACTATTCGTAAAGAAAATGTTGCGAATAATTGAAATCTAAAGAAATTTCTATACTCAGAGCTGCTGATAACGGTGGTAATTCTGTGTCCACTGCACTCGTGTAGATAAAAGGACTTCAATGATTTCTGTTTCGGACCACTGGTTCGATATGGAGAGGATTGCCGTTTAATGCTGCAACAAAAAAAATACCTTTACTACCATGGCTCATAAAATATGCATAGAATCGACCGAATTAAAACTCAACTTGGACATTAATAAATACCCATACGGAGAAAAGAGAACAGTAATGGTTACTAGTCTGGTTAGCAGTGAGTCCCAGCAATGAGTCCCAATTTGCAGCAAAGTATTCGTCACTAATCGTCGTAATGGTTTACTGTCTTCTAAATGATCGGTACTATTCCACGCTATTCGTCGCTCATTCTCTATGCAACCTGGAACTCGCTGCTAACCGGACTGGTAACCATTGCTGTTCTCTTTTTCTCCGTGCATAATCAATGCAATGTATTATTTAAGAAATTGCTGGAAAATATTGCCGAACGTGCAAATCATTGCGACTGACCGATAAATTTCAGAGTCTAAAACATTGACACATTTTAATTGATTATAATAGAAAATTTGGAAATCTTGTCTACGGTCGCAGATCCGTTTTTCATGAAGAAATTTTAAAGAAACATTTAGTTGCGGCGGATGAGAGGATTCAGACTCCGACGACCTTCGATTCGGGAAATCGCTTGAATAATTCAATATCTAGTAGCGGGAATCTCTCTATTGCATATCTAATGATGAGTTTTGCAGCACCCAAGGCATATCCATATATAGAATGTAACTTTGTCGGAACGAAGGAAGCGCAGAGTTTTCTTCTGAAAATATATCGCTCTGCTTTGTTAAAATATCTTGCATTCGGACACACCCCAACCACCAACTAGGTGCACAGACGCAAGGCAACGGCACGAATTACTAGGGAGTGCCGTGCCTGCTGGAAGCTTCTTGCATTCCTCCTTGACAAGAATAAAAAGAGAGAAAAAGAAAGGAAGAAAGGTGGAGAAAGAATCGCAGAAATTCGCAGACGAAGACAAGGGCGGTCGAAGATGGAAAGAGGAAGAGACAGAAGTTCAAGAAAAATTAAGGTTGAACCACATTTAATAGTGATTCCGTATAATTCTGTAGTAATTAAAAAATATAAATAATTATTAGTATTCCTTAAATTCTATAAGAATATTATACTGTTATAACGTTCTTCGTCGAATCTACCTTGGATAATATTTTTAAATGTTACAAGTATATACAAAGAATGAAATTCATTAAAATTATACGCGGTGAATATTAATACAGTAAAAAAACTTTACACAGTAATTATCTTGGTCTTATGTAATACCATAGGAACGAAATTTCCCTTATTAAATTTTCTCAGCTGCATTAGGGGCACATCTTGTGTATTCATTAAAATCGGTCATCAACTGTTTCATGTGCTTTATCTTTAAGATATCAAAGGCATTTGAATTTTTTTAATTCGCGTCCCGCACTTTCATCAATTATGATCGACATGAATTCCAAAGAGTTAATAAATTTTCAGAATGATAACACTTCAGCATAATGCTTAACGTATCTAAATGTTTTGTGCTATCACCAGTAGGACGTTAATTCACTTCCTTGGAGGTTTTTAAGATATCCAATAGAATTTCAGTATGTCGTTGCGTCATCTCGCCGCGAAATTCTTCCAGGCGTGGAGTCGAAGTTTCGCCACTGAATGAAATGTCAACATCAATAGTGAAAAGCAAGAGTACGTCTCGGCGCAATTTCTTTATTCTCGATCGACTCGCCGAGTGGAACGACAGAAAATCACAAGTATAATTCTTAACAGTTACAAGTTCTCTTATCAATCCCACGATGCCGACGTTAAAGTAGCAAAAGAGCACGAAGATCTCTGCAGCGATGAGCAGCGGCATGTGGTTTTTCATAAAAATAAAATATTCAAAAGCAAAAACTTCAACAAGTCATAGTCGCGATGTCGTAGAATGATTAATCAAGGACGTTTCGTGTCGGTGAACACTTGCCAACCGAAAATTGTGGAATCATTAAAACTTATTCGTCGACAGTCAACGTATCTGCCGACTTGTCAAATATTATTGCTTCGAGTCACTTTATGCTTTATGGAGTTTGAAGGAACAAATAAGGATATTGTTCAGCTCAAGAGATTCAAGATTGCAAGGCTGGACGTGAAAATGGTATTAAAAGAGCCGCGATATTATTATTCGTCTAGCTGTACGAAGTTTAGGCTAGGTTACGTTGCGTTAAATAGGTTAGGTTAGGTTGATCATTTTGTTAGAAGATCACGATCACGCACGACCATGTCTACGGAGTACACGTGTAACGTGTAGGTACGTGCGGTGAACGTGATCGTCATGAAATACGACGCGGAACGATGATCTTCCTTCTTCCTAGTTTAGAAATCAAGCATTATCACGTTCTCGATCATCTCTAATCTTGGATTCTATTGGTGCGCCCTATTATTAAAATTTATGGAAATGGAGATTTGACAAAAAAATCTTGCTGAACGCGCCTGCGCCTTAATATCAACCGAAGATGAGGTCGTTTGTTGTACTACATCCGTGCGTTTGATAATTTCATTGAAACTTGTTGTGGATTCAATATGGCGGAGGTATATCAATTTCGCTCGTTTTAATAGGAACTATAAAATATCATTATGCCATTAGAAAGTGCAATTTCAATTAACAAATTCGTTTGATTCGCGTTTCCAAATTTTATTGCATATTTTCTCGGAGTCTTGTTTACCTATTAATAGAATTTAGGTAAGAAAAAGAGATGTACGATGTAAAGATTGTATGGGGATAGCTGGGGTAAGATGGGAATTCTTTGAGAATTTTCTCGAGTCATTAGAACTAGTTATTATTTTGGATTTATTCCAATTGCTACATTTTCTTAGGGCTGCCACTTTGCCCAAGCTTCCCCTATTTATTACCATGTTGAAATTATTATTATTAGATAGTTAAAAATTATTGCTTGAAATAATGAAAAACTCTTTCGAAAGTAATAGTTGTCCAAATAGTAAATTTTTCCCGAGTAATTGTTTTCCTTACAGTGTATTTCAGAAGATAAAGAGAGCCAGTCTATATGTATATTAAAGAAAATAATTATAAAAAGGAATACGACACAATAATATGATTAGAAAATATTCTCAATGACGTGCAAAGACATTCGTTTACAAAAAGTAAATTGCGAATAAGTCATCATTTATAGTTCTGTTTATGTCAAAAAGGAGACTATATCTATAAAGGTCAGTATATACGAAGTGCAGAGTGTCAAAAGACATGCATTCCGATTCGTTATAATTGTTTTATGAGACATATAAAAATAATAACAAAGATACCGATCTTTAGAGATATTTGTCACGTTTTTATATGAAATGCCATTTCATAGACGCGAAAACTAGTTTATAGGATGAACTAAATGATACCATGATCGCGAACCATCAGATTTTGATGTTTTAGGATCCATTCAATGTAAACAAGAACGACATAAAAATAAAGCAGATCTCAATGTTAACGTAGATCGTCAGCTCTCCTAAGATCGTTATGAAGAAAAAGTTATTTTCTTCCCATATCCGGTCCAGAGTCAGAATGATACCAGAACGATCCCAAGAATCGGTACGTAACAACGATCCGTTAGTGGCCGACACTGTAGGTTATCAGTGCGCTAATCTTAAATTCGAATATCAAATCCTTATGAACTGCCGAGACAGGCAAACTGTACGTTTGACATAGATTGGCCATCAACCTCTGGTGAAACGATTTTGCCTCGATATAACCGATTATTTAACGGAGTATTTAAACGCACCAACTGAAGATGGTTTTACCATAGGAATCAAATGGGCGCTGCTAACTTCAGGTGGTGCGTTTGGGTTGAATAACCCAGTATATGCATTGCTATAATATACAGGCCCTTATAAGATTTCACTGTTGACCTGAACCTGGAACGATGATGGCAACTGGACTTGTGCACTGACTTATTGTTAATATCAACTCGACAAAAGAATATATGCGGTTTATTACTGATTCTCGAATGCTGTGAAAAAGTAGTATCTCACAGATAGATACCTTATTCGTAAAAGCAACACACGACGTTACTATGTGGATGCGTCAATATTTTTACATAGTACTGGTGTACGATGCTGTCATGAATACAATATTTTCTAGTGGGACAGTACTGACTTCCAGCACTGGGGTGTTGTTAACGAATCGTATGTAATTCTTTATCGTCTCAATATCGGTAACAAGTACCATGGCAGCTCCATAAGTCCAGTTGCCATCGCCATGACAGCTTTGGGGCCGTTGGTAGAATCTTATATGAGTAGTTGCTGACGCACGTGGCCAAATTAAAGGTTCCGTTGGTAAGACTCTGTTCCCTGTTGGCACAAATGTCGAAAGAACGTCTTAAAAACGACTTCGGGAGGTCGTTCAGTCGTCGTAAAGACGTCTTAAAGACGACTTTAAGACGTCCTTTCGACGGGTGTGCTAACAGGGTAGTTAATACGTCCATTACTTGGCGCAATACTTGACAAAGTCTCTCAAGAGATGGCATTAATTTTTTTTTTGATTTAAGAAAACGAATGATCGAAGAAATTAATCAAAATCTGGTTTCGCAATGTAGTACGACGTTGTGAATCCTTTTTCGCGCATTTATTGAAGATGACCTGCGAAATAATCAAACGAAGACTATCTATTACTTCCGAGTTTCCGACCTCTCCTATGATTTGAAGGACACGCGAGGAATGAGAATGAATAGATTGGGAAAACATTGATCTTAAGGTTTCGACCTTGTTTGCTAATCATGATATATATATATATATACGCATCGCACCAGTTAGTATAAGAGTAAATTCAATTTAAATCCTAAACTCATATACCAAAAAAACATTCCTTTCAACGACTACTGACAATTGGTACAATAATTGTTTATCTAAAATTTGTGTATTGTCATCTATGAATTCCTAAGCATTAATTCCAAGAAGATGATGCGTGTTACGATTAAGCAAACATAACCTTGTAATTCCTTGGTAGCACATAATACCGGCATTGAATTTATTTAGATATCGTTCTCCTAGTTGCTACTGTTGCTGGATTTTTTTTCTTATCAGAGTTTTTCATAGTTTTATTGTAAAAGGAAATTTGGCAGAATTTTTAAGCCCGTACACTCGTCTTCCAAATGTCAATAGTATTTTGTTTAGCAAAAATTTATGCACTTTTTTTCCCGACTGGAACGCTTTAGAGCTCTACAGATTATTTTTGGTGCGTGTGTTCCGATCATTATCACTCGAAAGTCTCTTAAGATTCTCAAGAGAGCCTGATGTAGTTTTCCACTAATTATTATACGCCAAGATTCGATATTTCACCAAGAGGAGATCAGGACCTTGAAGGTTCGTTTCCAAATTCCACCTTTCCCGCTGAACTCTATGCGCTCTCACTAGGGGAGCCACTGGTCGTACGAACGTCTTGCAGAACTTTCCGCCTGGACGAACACACTTTCCACGATTTACCCGTCCACATGAAAATATCCATGACGCGTGTACTTCTTATGAAAATTTGCGAAATAATCGAACGACTTTTCATAATAGAAAATACCGTGGAGGCACGATCGCGTTTAGGCAGTTTTTTCAATTGATATTGCCAAAGCTTCCTTGCCTTTGTTCCATGGAACAACAAAGGATAAGTCGATCGTTTGGCTATTCCAATTGCAAAACTCTCACGATGGAAAAGAATATCAGATGCAGGTACCAGTGTGTACCATCCACCCTTTTACCGATTTTGCCGCGTGATTTCCACAAATTTCACATTTCTTTAGGAATTCATTTGGCTTGCGTTGGGCCAATTCTTGTGTATCCTAATGGTATCAGTCAAATATTCGAAGTGACCCGGATGCTTAAAATATTGTGAATACTTATCTGATTTATGGAGAAATGCATAAACTCTACTTTGATGAAACCGACTTGTTAAATTGTTGCAGAGAGAGAACGTCACTGAGTCTACGTAGTATCCTTGACCATCGGTCTGGATTGTGCACAAGTACAATGTCAAAAATGTGTTTGTGCGTCGTATTTCTTTGTCAAAATTGTGCAATTTTTCTCTGGACCATTCCTACCTACTCTACCGACTATCTATTCGGTTATGGTGAAACCCACTGTACGTAACAAATTGCCCTTAACGTTATTTCCTGTTTTACTGGAAAACTGCCTCCGTTAGAACAATTACCTAATTGTATCAAATGGTTTCATTGCAATCTTAACTCGTTCGGATTCTAGGCCAAACTGAGATAGTATTCCTCAAATACTTTCAAATCATCCCATAAATCAAGAGACTCGGTAGAGTTTCGAGTCAAGTACCTATAGCGTAGCAGTGGCGAGACCAAGCCGAGTATACTATAGATCTTGGTGGCCATCCATTCTGCATATCCGGAAATATATATAAATCTGTCAATCAATTTTTATAAAGTAGAATCATTGCAGAGATACTTGATCCCATTGGCAGGTATAACTAGTTGGCATCTGTGTGTATAAGTATTTGCCACACTTGCGTTTGCATACAATTTTTCTTACAAAGTATGCACGCGCATGGCTTTGTACTGAAATATATTTTACTTTTCCATTTTACCATAAATTTACGTGATTTTATGGAAAGCCGAAGGAATGATTGTTGAACTTGTTTCGAATCTACGTGGATTGCGTCTTGATGAAGAATGTCAATACGGTTTTAGAGTATTGAGTGAGTTTTCAACACAGTACGGTGACTTGTCAGATTGCTGTGAAAAATGATTATTTTCTTTACTCTTACTGATGACTATGTCTAAAACGTTTTAACACGACCGTTTGGACCATGTAGTTGCGTCTTATAGATGAAATCTTTCAAAAAACTCTAAATTCAAGATTTTCATATATTGAGAGTATTGTAGTCCTAGGTAAACATGGTTAAATGCAATCTAAGGATAATCCACCTATACTGCGCCATGTGTATAGATATATTACATCAATTAATAAACTACAAATCACAGTCAACTTTGGTGCGGTATTAATAAGGAAGCTTCAAAAGGAATAAATCAGTCTACCCTATTACGGCCTTTTTGGCGAAAGCGCTACTGCCCCGGATCAAGCATCTATCAAGTGCCTGGACCACAGCCCGGCAAGAATGAGGAAAACCTTATCATAGCCCTGAGGAAATTTCTCCACGGGAATTGGCAGATTGTCGCTCTTGCGTAACAGACTACAAAAAATCATGGAACCAGTGTTTCCGTTAATAAGTCCGTTAAACCGAACGACTAAAGTATACCATGCACTCCCAATACGAAACTTCCGAAATTATAGGAGAAGGCACTTAATCGTCATTTTCAGCATTATTTTCAGCATTATTTTCAGCATCGTCATTGAAGTGTTCTGCGGTGCTCGGAGCTTTAATTTCAGTGCAAGTGAAATTGAAATACATTAACCCTAGATGGTCGATGTAGACAAAAGAGAAATCGAATCATGCATCCAGTCAAAGTTCAAGAAAAATATATCCTCAAAGATTCCTTTCAGGATATATATATGCTATATGCGTTTTTTTTTGCACTTTACGACGTAAAAAGATGACCAGTCACACGTTGTCGATGATCCGGGTATCTTCTTGACAAGTAACAACAACGTATTCACTGCGTCAACGATGTTTATCTCATTTTAAAAAAATTACTGAATTTATTATTCAACGATATCCACATGTTTTCAATGTAATTTAATATATGCTGTCCTTATGTATTCATTTCTAGAGACGGAATAGTGAATCATATTGAAAATATGATAAATACGTAACCACAATGTGGACTGCAGACTTTCGGAGTACTTTATATAAAATTAGCTACTATTTTTCGGCTTTTTTTATTTGAAGTTTTTTTAACCCATTACTTTTAAATACGTTTCGGAATTATTCTCAAATAGTTTCATTGTTATTCGCTCGGTTCATTGTCTATCTTTGTAACGCCATATTGCATTTCATGACCGTCGGCGTTCTTCGACAAAATTTCGAAGCACCGTAAAATTCTGGTGATTCGGTTATCTTTCGGGCTTTTCTTATCAAATGTGGATTTCTCTTATTTTTTATAATATAATATGAAAACATTTTTAAAAAGTCGGTCGGTAAAAATGTTGTACGTCGTGCAATTCTTTAGAGAGAATCTGAAACGGTGACTTGGTGTAAGGCACGTAATCTATCAATATATGAAACACTTTAGAATTTTCAAAACTGTCGATCTCAAATGAAATTGCACAGAAATTTGCAAGCAAATATTTCAATGTTTGCCACCGATATGAAATTCCATATGACAATGCGCATGCGATTAGAAATAGTTAGAAGTACATTTCCGAATTTTGAAAGTTTATTAATTTTCGTCGAAAACTATTGAAAATTGAGGTAGTCGAGAAATCTAAGTGAAAAATAACAAATATATTTTGAAATATTAATCAAGCTTTTTTCGTTAAATTTGCTCATTCGTACACAAAACACTATCAATAACAGCTGTCTAATTTACAAGCAGATCGTGATACGACCATTAACATAAGTCAAAAATGTTATATATGACAAATTTCATACAAGAACCATAAGGAATCAGTTTGATAGTATAATAAAGATAAAGAAATAATTTACGGGCTTTAACTCTTACGGCTGCATAAATTTATTATATATTAATGGTGTATCATTCGATCGACGAGAATGTCGCTGTATTTTCAATAATCCGATTGATTTGTCGGTATGGATGTTAAAAAAAATTGTTGCTCCGAAAGAAAACAGCCAATTAAATATTAGCAAAATATATTCAACGTTCATAATTTAAAACTCGTATCCCATACTCGTTCTCTTGATACGAATAATAAATAATGCAATTAATATTTCAGTCGTTCGATTGAATAAATATTTTACTTACTCACCTCTCCTTCGTCCAGCTGTTGTACACGCGTAACATCCAATGACTCGGAATCATTAATTCCTGTTTTTAAGAAATCAGTATTACAGTCAGATATGGTATTCGTAACGTTAGTCTGAGAAAAAAAGATTTTCATCCAGTCAACGAGATCATTGACCGAATCTAAATGATTATACTTTCTTCTAAAAATCATTCTTTATTCTCTGTAAACGGCATTAAACGTTCTGTGACTAATTGTGGTTTACCATTAAGGACAATTGTCACTTCCTGTCAGAGAAAGAGAAAAAGAAAGAAGAGAACTTCCTTACTACAGTTCCTATGTCGGAAGGAACATTAGTTTATAAGAGCTTTTATATTTCCACTTATAAAATGTTTAATCAATGTTATTGTCGTGGTGACTGACATCATCTTTTGATGTTAACCGAAAAAAGAACAATATAAGAAATGAATCATGTCTCTTCTTACTAATTCAAAATGACAGGACATATTTTTCACTTTTTTTTTTAAGTTGGACACAGTCACAGAAGTTACAAGAGAGCTTTTCTGTTCTTAACAACATACTTGATGGTTTGAGTGTTGAAATTTTCAAAAAATAAAAAATTCCAACGGTCGAACCATAAAGTATATTGTTAGGAACAGAAAAGATCTCTTATAAATTTTGGATTTGAGCATCTCTACTCCTTGAAAATGTAGTTTTGAGTAAATTAATGTTCAAGTTTTAGAGAATCGCGTGCTCCAATGTATTAAATATGAATAAACTGCCATTTTTAATATGAAATTATGGTTATTTTGGCACTGACTATTTCCTTGAAAACCCAAGAATAAAATAAAATTTCTTTTTCTGAATTTTTAAGGTGACTATGTCCCCTTGAGCATGGTTCGTCTTTGTCTTCATTGAGATACCAAACATGTCGTAATTTTACATTCACAAATATTATAATTTTTATCATTGTTGCTTCTGATTTCATTGTTATGTCAGAAGTAGTTGAAAACTTTGCAAAACTCGAATTAAGTGTGACATAACATAACATAATATTGAAGTATTATATATATCAGTTCTAATTACAATCTGACGTTTGAGCCACCATTGTAGTGAAAAGTTAATATCAAACATTTATAAATTTGTTATAACATACCGGGTGGCACAGCTAGAATGGAGACTACTTTCAGCTCGACCACTCGATAGTTTATCAGACAATAGTGAAATTTTATGGATAGAATCATGCTTTCGAATAGTGGATTATTTATATAAAACATTCAAACGCAACTTGCAGGATCGGTCCAATTGAAGCTGCTATCTTGAAGCACCGTGAAAAATATGAATAACACAAAACCAATGGACAAATTCTTTGCTCAAACACAATAACTTAGTAGGGGAAGGTGGGGGTAAGACGGACTGCCCATAAAATTAATTGAAGGTGGGGTAATCGTGATATATTTTTGGAATGGTTCTGACGGCATTATTCCCATAATTTCTTTAATCTTTAATTATTTCGTCTATAGATTATTCATAAATAATAATTAACCTTCCAAGGTATATCGATTGATGAACTTGTATACCCAAAAAAGAATATTTGACCTGTTTGTAATATTTGCTGTATTTTCATCATTGAAGATTCAAGATGGCCGCGACCAGTAAAAAAGACATAATTAAATAAGGACTTGCATACGTATGTACAGTACAGTACAAATTTTGTCATTGAGATTAGTATAAAATATTTGATGCACTATTAACGCAAACTTACGGGTCAAAATCATTTCAAATTGTTACTAAAATTTACCATCGTCATTACAATAAAGAATGACTAGCATTGTCATAAGGATTTCACGGCGATTTTCGCATATTCGATTCTAGGATAATTCCAAGTCCCATGCGTCCTTACCAGGAACCATTAAATGATGAATCACCGAATTGCACTTGATGACTAGTTGGCACTATAGGAATCATAGAACGTTACTGCGAATAGAATATATTTCACTTAAGTGGCATATCAATCGAGCCACCTCTCTGCAATTGGCCTAACCGAACCAGCAATTTGCATGAGCACTCGCGAATTACATATTGCATAATCAAAACGCACGCGTCTCTACAAGAATCGTTTTCGCGCTTGGCAAGCATTTAAGTTATATAATTTTTTCACCTATCCACAGTTTTCGAATGTATTTAAAGTATTAAATAATTAGCACGTGGAACGTGCTATTAATAATTATACATTATACAGCGTGACTCTGAAAAGTATTCGATTCGGGTGTAGCTTAGATTTAATAATATCGCGCACCAATAGAAATTAACTTAAACAAAAATATGGCAAAAGTACCAAAGTCTTTTGGTGCTAAAACGAATACAGGCAATGTAGTATACCGACGGAGAATCTTCCACTTATCCCCCCCACTCATTTTTTGGTGCATTTATTGTGTTTACATTTGACTTAACTAATCTTGATGCTTAGACTTCACGTTATTAGAAAAAGGCCACGCTCGAATGAAAGACTTTTTGGGACTCACCCTGTATAAGGGCAAGACAAATCTGTGAACTGCGGATCAATATAAAGTACATATATTTGGTCCAGCGAATCAGAGCGCTTTATATTACACGGTTCCAGAAGTTATCGACGTCAGCAGTAAAATATTTGTTAATATATTATTTTTTTTTTATAACTAGCTTGCAATATTTAAAAAGCATGTAAGACAAGTATACTATTTGTGAAAAAGAACAGCCGCAATTGTTTGCCATCAATGCGGTGCCACTCATCAAATAATAATAATAATAATAATGATCCATCGTAAGCAGGAAAACGTATTGTGACTCATGTCAGTCATCTACTATATACTATATATATATATGCACGTATAAGCACTTTATGTTGCGCTTATAAAAGATACTTCTATGCAAATATGCGGAAGCGAAGAGAAAGAGAATAAGAAGGAAGAACAAAAAGAAAGTACCTTTTCAATAATTTTCATTGTAACCCTCCCTTGGCCGCGTGGATCTTATTGATGAGTAAGATGCGCGATCTACGGTAATAGATCATTTCGATCACCAAATAAAAAAGCAGATTTGTATTTTCTTCTTTTAAACTAGATAACCAACGTGCTTATCAGACTGTATTAATCGTATTAAAAAAAAACACTTGTTCCAATTATTTGATATTCGGTTGATAAGTAAATTAAAAGAAGTTACATGGGCGTAGCCTTAACACGGATTCCCCAGTGGGAAAGAACAATAGTCTACGACTGTGGAGCACGCGCCTAAATAAGAGGTTAAACGTAATTAATTACGAAAAGTGAAATTAATCATGCAGCGCGCGTTACCATGGAAGTCATTGCTGTAAGTTCAACCAATTTAATGGTCATTATCAACAGTGAGTCACGTGGATCATATGATAATCCATTCCATGAAAATTCACTTGATTCTAAAGCGCATAGTTACACTTTCAAGATTATAATCATTAAATACACACAAGGGTGTCACCCTCGACTGATATTCATGGACACTTTTATCTCTCTGCTCTACAGCCATTCTTATCAATCTTAGAATACCTGACTAACCCGTAGAAAACATTGCAAGAGCAAGCAGTTAGTCATCGATAATGGCTGATTAAAAATGCCAAACAGGAAGTTGCCGCAGCGACTGGAGAGACATTTTTTTTCAAGTTTTGGGTCAGGTTGATATATATTTTTTTCTTACGTCACACGCCTTCCTCCCTATACATCAATCTTTATCCTCAATTGTTCCTTATCGTAAATAACAGCAAGAAAACGCCGGTCTAGGCCCTCCACGTGCACCCCACGTGCATAGTCTTCAGATGAGTCCACTAGGGGTTGGCCCTAGACAATATCCAGGCCTTTTTTTTCCATATATTATACTTTCTCTTACGCAACTACCTTCAGCCACTTTCTCAAATTCCTTACCACGTGTTACCATTTCGTGCCTTTCCTCTCTGGCTTCCATATTTTCTTTTTGCAGTGCTCCCTTCAAAAATTAGAACGCGAGAAATCAAGTTGTACAGAAACAGCCTACACACCCTAATTTCCACGCATCCCCAGCGAAATATTACTTGTACCTTTAGCCACCAATAAACAATTATCTCATTTAAAATAAGTGGGCAAGATTAATTTGGCGCATACCGTTGCAAGTACGCAATATTTTTATTACTTGATCCGACAAGGAAGACGTTGACTAATCAGACGTTGCGACGAATATAACGGGGCTCATTATAACCTCCGTTCTTAGAATACGTTTCGATTTCGCGCTAACCAATATACAGGCACGTAGGAAATGGATAACTTTCGTGATTCCCCGATATAGCGTAGCGATTTTCAAAAATGTCTACGGGTTTTTTAACGAGTCACAAACCATTGCCACGAGTCATACCTGAGTAATCAGAATAAACGTTTGATTTCTTGATATTTTTTTCATTCGCTTTATATACTAGCGTTAGTACACTTACGGTTTTTTGGGATTTAAAAGTGAAAATCTTAATTACCATAACTAACATTATTAACGATAAACTGTTAATAAGTCTATACATTCTTTTTTAACAATTCAATTTACCTCAGGAATCAAATATATAAATTGGAATAAAAAGTTCATAAAATTCTAAGATTATTAATTGTCATTGAAAATAATCTGCCAAGAATTTGGTAAAAAGTGCATCTGAAATTTCGTCAAAATGCATCTGAAATTTCGTCAAAATGCATCTGAAATTTGGTCAAAATGCATAGACGGTTCTGAAAAGTAGTAACATGGGAATCAGCTTCCGTGGGCTAATTTTAGAAATCTTTACGAGCGACTTCCAAGTTACGATCGCTGGTCTTTGCAATTTTGACGCACGTAGCTAATAAAATCTGTACATCTTCGAGCATGGCAAAACAATGATTGGTCAGTTTCGAAGAAAAGTCTGCCTCTCGTAAATAATCCTCTGCAGTTCCGAATAAAATTACAAGCTGGGTACGGCCGCATGTAAATGGGCTTAAGCCGCATGCCCGAATTAATGTAAAATAATTCTAAATCTCATGGGAGAATTCGAGGTCGTATTAGGTCAAGGGAAAAATACATTTGTCTCATTTAAATAAATAAAGCTGCACCGCGGTCCTCTTCAATTCGATTTCACTGGCTGCCATTATCCTCGAGTACTTTTCCTCGAATTGCACATATATATACTCCCGGGAAATCAAAATTACGGTAAATTGATTATACAATTGGCAAATTCGTAACTGTTGATTTTCATATATTTGGTATTTCGAGGAAAAAAATTAATGTAATTCTATTGTAGGATTATAAAGATTTTCTATGTTTTCTGTTGATTGCGTGTTTATATTGAACATTCTTTGCTATCTTTTTCAGATTGGAATAACTGTACTGTATCTTCATATTAGAGTCTTCATTTGCGGCGCATTACTTTTTTTTTCATTTTACAAGAATCCCATAATATATTTTAATACTTCAAACTAAAATTGAATGCAAGACTTACTCGTTGCATGCTTCGTAAATGAAAACTGAAAGTCACAGTTTTGAACCCTAGTTGAAATTTTATTTTGAAAATCAAGGGCTTGTCCAAGTCCTAGGTAGGCCTGTACAGATCCAGTGAGGATCTAGGCTGGTCCTGGACTTGTGGAAAAACAATTTCTACTGGGGAACAAAAAAATGTTGTTTAGTAAATAAATGATCATGAACGTAGTTCGAGAAACACATATTTTCTGAGCAATGTTCGGCTGAACGTTAAACAATGCACTGCTTGAATGTTTATTGTACGTGGAAAAGATGGTTATGACATTATTATAATCTCAGTTTTTATATTAATTGTTACAAAATTTTTCTTAAAATTCATTGAGTTTAATATTTGAAAATATCTTTGACAACGCTTAATGTGTATCAACCATTATCGCGTCCCTTGTGAAATACAGATCCTATGGCGTTGCGATAATACCAACAAAGTAATGATTTAATAAATAGAAAATTCGTCAATTTTAAATGCATAAAAAATAAATGCAGTAAACGCAATACAGGAAAGAATGTTGCCGTTATTCAAATCGTAAAAAAAATAAAAAAAATACAATATATAATAAAAAGACAGTCCCCGCAACCGCAGTGACTAACTGGTCTGATAATGGCACAGTATTTCAAGTCATTTACATACAGCATGCGCGCATGATTTGGCGGTTAGTACAAAAGATATCACACTTGTCAAAACGGTTTACGAATCCGATGATTCACTGGACGAATCGCATAATGTAGAATCAGTCAATGCTAAAGGTAATGGCGAATTCATATGAGCGATCCGTTATGGCGTTTCTCTTTTTCAAACAAAAGAAAATTATTGTGGTAATTTTTTATTTCGATTCTGATAATTTTTTTTTTTATTATAAATCCTCCCCGTACTGCCAGTGAATTTTGGAACGTATGCTAAGTAGGAAATTGAGAATCCAAAAAATAAAATAAATACTTGAATCTGTATTAATAAAAATGAAATCCGCGTGGAACCGAAGTTTGCCACATGTTATGAAACCTGCCTGTTATGAAACCAAAACATAACTAAAGTACCTACATTTATCCTCATACTATTTATGCCTTGTCAATATTGTTTTTTTCATTGGAGTGCAAATCATTTGAATTTTCAAATTTAACATTAAATTATATCATTAAGGTGGTTCGATCTTCATAATCTTAATGGTAATAGGTACTCATATGTCAAACAGTCGGTAAAAAAGTTTCAAAATTTTAAGTTCAAAAATTAATTGGTGAAAATGTTAGAAAATTTTAAGTTTCGAACTATAAATCATGAAAATTTACTGATTATAGATATAATCTGATTAAAATACTGCATGGCTCGAAATTGAGCTAATACATATACTATATAAAAAAGGCATATCAATTTTCGATCTATATTTTGGAATGCGTCTAACGATCGAACCACCTAAATCCAGTTATTAATTTTGAACTATATAAATATTCGCGTCAAATTTTGTGCTATTCGGTATTTTTTCACCTGTCCTGTCAAACTTCCAATTTTCGATCGCAATTTCAAGAATTTGAGGCAATCGCATTAGCA
>JARQST010000601.1:105538-170431 GCA_030142225.1 Pachycephus smyrnensis
ATTTTACGTCATCATTGAGCGTTCGACCGGGACAATTAGTCTTAAAGGTTAATTGCAGCTATTGCACTAATGCAGTTCTCTATAATTGAATAATACATTTTTCCAAATTTTTCAATAGACAGTAATTTTTATTTGTTACGTTAATCGGAAAAATTCGCTTTTCCTTCAGTTTGCCAATAAACGGAAAATTTCCGTTTATCCGTTTTGAGACGTTATTTTTTATTACTCAAAAACGCACCTTTTTAGTAAATTAAAATATTGCTACTAGGTATTAAAAAAAGTATTAAGGTATTAAGAATAATCATGGAATCCATATCAAAATGTTTGTTAAGTATGACGCGTATGTTTAAAAAAATTATATTATTTACAAATGCCCCACGGAAAGAATTGATAAATTTCCGCGAGAAAAGCATCCTGCCTCGTTCTCGTAAATCTCGAGGATTTCCTGAGTGCATGATTTCATGAGTTCATCATTCAAATGCTTATAAACGCCCATCGATCAGCATGACGTATAATAAAACATATACGACGTGAATAACAGCTACACAGAAATGGAAACGTAAAGTTCAAAAAAATTGACAATTTTCCTAACGATCTTGTATACGTTGAAGAAACTTCTAAACATATTATAATTGCCATTGGGTCCACGCATACTAATCAGCTATACTATAGTGTAGTGAAGATGCATGAATATCTATAATACATATAGAACCACAAAGCAATGCAGATAGGCGTAGATAAAAGTGCACGTACACTTCCACACGGACAGACGCGCTCACTGTATTAGTTTTCAAGGTGAAGTTGCCAAAAAAGAATATATCTCTCTATTTCTCAAAATTTCCAAAAAAGACAGTATCTTGTTTACCTACCAGCAATTACCGAAGAGAAATTTCCGAAAAGGCACTGATCCGAAACGTGAATCGAATTGCAGGATCGGTCGAATACAGAAGCATGCACCTTTGTGCAATTTACTTTAATATCGTTGACGCAACAACAATTCATGAATAATGCGCAGCATGCAGGTACGTTGCAATAATGAGAATAACAATAATATCGCGCCCCAAAGATCAGGAAGTAAGATCAAATGGGATAAATAGCCGTCGATCGTAATAAAGATTTATAAGGGGATCGATCGGAGCGATATCGGTTTGATCGTTTACCTTAAAGGCGGAAATATAAAATTTAGACAATTTTATGTGCTGCAGGTCGTTGAATGAGATATTTTTGAAAATTCGGTAGTCTCGACGTGTTTCGAATTTCATTGAGAGGTATGAAAAAATATATATAGGGTTTTATACGATTTTTACGATTTTTACGATTTTACTATTTATATCGTAGCTTTCATAAATAATGCATAACGCGCAGGTGGACGATAGAGCGAAAACCACCCATAAGGTTTAACAATAAAATAGTGGAAATCTTTGAATGGGTCAACATAATACTGTGACGTCCGTGAATATTATTCCCCCTTTTATTATTCTTTCTCAGTAGAGTTTTATTTCTATGGTATTTGTCTTTATCATTTTTATTTCCACGTGCATTGATTTTAATGATTTTCAACGAGATTCGCAATTCTCTTACGACTTTGCTGCAACTTGCAACTACTGTAAAGCCGTTGATGTTGCAAATTTTATTGTAATTTTAAATATACAGTTTAAATGTTATTGCGTAATATCAGGCACTAGCTAAAAACGAAGGATAATTGGTGATTTAGATTGTTTAGAATATTTTCAATATTACTATTTTTAATAGTATCAATTTAGTGCAATTTATATTATTACGTCTGAATACGTAAAAGGAGAATTGCATTCGCAATGACAACGTGAAACTGCAATCGTTGGACTCTCTTGCAGGTCTCGGTGCAACCTTACTGTGTCTGCAAGATCGTCTCTGACGTCATGCGACCTCTTATCATTACAGCAAAATCGAAGGAAATCTTATTGAAAATACAGAATTTACAATGCAAGAGAAACAAATGGCAAAGACATTGATCCGTAGGGGAGACCGAGGGTAGTTGTAACATTCAGACCAGAGAGTATGAATTAACACATCCAAGATATAATAAAAGGAAATATATGTAAAAAAACATTGTAAACTTGGATTGTAAACAAAAAAAATATTACTTTGGAAATAAATACTCACGTGACTCCAATAAGGGACTTGCAGGCACCCACTTCCACGGGCGATGAACGTGCGACTGATGGGGTGGCAAGGGTGCGCGGGGGTCTAACGATCATCTTTTGTTTTGACAGGACGATTCTATTTCTGTTATTTTTTTTTAGGAGATAGATGCGTTTTTACAATATACCCCTGTTACAACTAGCCCCGGTCACCCCTACGTATACCGTCCTGTTATAAACGCTTTTGAATTAGAGGTACCAACAACGAGCGAGTCGATAAAATCCCTAGTGTTGATAACTGACTGTTGGTACCTTTAGCTTCAAGGCAGCGATAACAGGGAGTTATGAATACTAAGAAATGTCATGGGATTTAACCCTAGAATAACCCCAGCCAACCGAAGGAAGTAGAAAAAAGTACTAGACAGACGTCCTGCGTCATCTCGATTCTGAAAAGGAAAAGGATAAAAGAACGTACGAACGAAGATCAGTGAACAGACCGGAAGTCGAGGAATGCAAACTATCCCTAGTAGGGAGACTGATGAAAGATAAGTCTAGGAAGCTTTTTGGTTCAGAAATGATAATTCTACCGTGCAATCTTCATTGTGGAATCCGTTTATATATATATTTAGAAAGGACGAGCACCGAGACAAGTCAAGAGTCTTTGAAAAGCTTTTATTAATGACAATCCATTCTTGCAACAGAAAGGCAACACTGAGAAACGAAAGAAAAGCGATAGTATACAAGTTGTATTCAATGCCTGTATTTATTTTTAAGAGTCAAGTTTCCAATGGATACCAATATGTCTTTCGTTTGCTCCTTACCAAGATCCAGAGATTATCCTTCAGTAATCCTTTTCATTCTTTGATACGTAAATCCGAGAAGTAATGTAATTTAAAACGGAGAAATATTAAGTGCGATGTCCGATTAACAATAAAACGTCAAAGAAATACCGTTCTTTGTATTTTCACCGAATAAAAGATGAAAATGATAAACGTGATATCGTATTTCTTTATTACGTCCCACATTCGCCAGTCGAATATGCAAGTGACAAACAGTTGATATTTTATAAGTTAGCAATATCTCTACATTATGCCAATTCCCGAAAATGGATAAGATGGCACAAAGGAAAAAGAATGGCAAAGAGTCTTATCTATCAAAGTAAAACGGAATAAAGTGCGTTATTAAAAAAAAGTCATTGAAAACGCATCGAACTTTTTAATCAGCCAATGAGGTCCTTGTTAGATAATTGAAAGTAGGTATAGGTATAAAGACCGATGAAAAATCGCGATAAGAATACCATGAGAATTCGGTACTCATTAATATTACTATCAGAGAAAAAGGATTTAAGAAGGAGAAATGGTCATGATAACGCCCTCTTTTCTTTTGCCATCCTTTATTCTCGAAGAGCGCAGAGTTACTCGACCAGACTCTGACTATCTATGTTGCATCTGATGTTGAGTGTACTTGCATGGGTTGGGGGGAGGGGGGATATCGCGGAGAAAAAGCGCGAAGGACGTCGTGGTGGGGGAATCCAATAAAAGTCAGTGACCGTGCTCTCGTGAGTCAGAGTGGCGGCGTACTCCGGGCCAGCTGGTCGTTCGCGATTCTATGCGTTTAGAAAAAAAAAAAACACTTATAGTTTCCACTTTTGAATAATCAACCCTCGTTGTACCTGTTACGAATTTTTTCGAATAGTCGTGATGTATTAAACCGTGCGAATTTCGATAGTGTCGTATCGTGGTGTCATCGAGGAATTTATTGATCGTTTTGCGCGTCCTAAATCGTAAAATCTAGTGGCCAGTCGTTTTTTTGCATTTATATGAGGATTTAAGAATTTAAAAAAATCGCGAACGCGAGTGTCCAGTTGGTGCCCGGAATATGAGAACAAATTTTCAGTGATACTTGTCGAATGCACTTTAATTTTTTCATTTCATATACCATTCTATTAAATATTTCGTTTTGTCATTGCTCTCATTAAATTATCACGGCATCATGGCGGAAAGGACTGTCGCCAATTTATCGCAAAATTTCGGAAAGCTCGTGATCTTTGTTATTGCTACCATTGTTTGTGTCGAAGCTCAAGAACCACCCGTTGTATCTGAAACTGGAGCCATGGTGAGTCTTCTTATTTGTTGTTGTACGAACATCAATTCTTTCGAGAAAACTATTTTTTTCGAGTGTTACATTCATCGACTCCTCTATTTTTGTTATTCGAAAGTGTTACGTTCATTACGTACAATGACTATTACTATTAACGACAATGACACTTCATAAATCATCTTTACAAAGGACAATTATCTACTGGCATATCTGAAGTGTGACATCCAGTGAATATGTTGGACTAGCAGTTTTGAATTTAATTTTTTTTAAATCGTTGCGATAATTGCACAAACATTTTTGAAGCTGCCTATATCTATTATCTATAGATTACAAACTCCACGAAGTGCTATATATCTAACGATAAACGTATTGTAGATACGTAGAAACCAGATTCACTCTGGACCGACCAATTCCTAGACAAATCCTTCGTTTTCGAACAAACGATTCATCGAACGGAAGATAAAGCAATATAATGTATAATATATAATAATATAATATAATTTTATTCGAAAGATTGACTTGCGCAATTAGCATACAGATGAATATCAGTGTATTCAAGTTACTGACAAAAACTAGAATGACACTGTTAAGCAACTAGACATTTCCCGTTATTAGAGTCACTGATTACTGCGTTGCACTAGTTACGCCTGATATTGTGTTATCATCAATTCGTGAAAGTAGTGTCGAGGATGGTAAAGTTTTTTTTTCAGGAAAACCCATGAAAACTGTGATGCAGTAACAACATAACATAACAGTTATCTCGACGCGTGAGCGTTTTAAACAAACAAATTGCCCAAATGGCAAATACGGCGATAAAAGGCACACGATAACCAGATTACTCAACTTGATAGTGTTATCTAAGATCGGTCGGTCCACGTTTGATTTTCTCTTACCAAAAGTTGCTCATCGTGTTTTACCATAATCGTTTATTCTCATTAGATCTTGATTGCACTATATATATTTCGCGTAAACAAATTAGAAATTTAATGAACCTTCTTCGCGTGTCATTTATTGTAAAAATTTATATGCCTGTTAATTACGCGTTTAGTGAAAACATTACCTTTAGTAATATCAATAAATTTCTTACTGTTGTACACGTTAAAAAACTTAGTATTTTTGATACTTGTACGTGATCTATATAAGTATTATTTTGGCATTACCAAGTAGCGTTAGTCGCCGGTGTTGAATATTCGGTGTGAAATATTAAGGGACTTGCATTTTACGTTTGGCAGAGTAACGTTCAAAAGAAAAATAAAACGCAACAGTGTTAAATTCAAATCGGCAATTTGTGCTTTTACTATTGATTGGTTTCAATTTCCCCTTTGTAACGAAAAACTGCGTCAATAAACTAATTAACACCGATCCCTTTCTCGACTATATTCACCGTGTACTTCTTACAGGGCATACTAATGCGATATTCTTGAACACTAATATTTTTAACTCCCGACTGTCCTGCCTGATTCACCATTTACACCAGAAGCAGTTTACACAGTATATTTCTTAGATTGTAAAGGAATTTAAAAGAGATGCCGTCGAGAAAAGCGAATAATTTGCAGCTCGTAGCGGAATTCGGAATTTGAAGAAAAAGAGAAAGAAAAGATTGGTAGTCGAACAGGTTTCTAATTAATGACGTAAGGTGTGATCGTGACGTCACGCGATTCCCCTGACAAAGTTCAGAATCACCTGATGACTCGGTGACGACCTTCGGTTCGCAATAGATCGTTTGCGTTCTCTGGATTCTCGTTGAGGTATTACACGCGAGACACAAAGGAAAAAAAAAACATTTGCGAGTGATGGAAACTAACCGACATTAATATACGATAAAGAAAACGATAGACAATGATCGTGAGATTCTTGAACTGAAATAAAAATTTGATTTTTCGCGCTCAAATATAATTTGAAGCACAGGTATCCCCTTTATGAATGACGTTGTCATTGTTGGGTTTCCTAGTAAATTATTGTATTTGTGATAATAATTGGAATGAGAAAGTGACATACTTTTCGCTTTACAGTAGTGTTAAAATATTTCGAATGATATATCATCCACTTTAAAAGAAACGAGTGAATGCATGGATAGAGTTAAACCCCACCCCCCACCCCCCAAAAGAAAGGATGGCATTGGACAAGTAACTTAAATAAGATAAGTTGAACACACAATCGATTTAATGCGTCGATCAATAGAAGCGATAACCTTCATTTTCTAGATTGGAAAATTGGGTGACTCGTAGACCGGAAAGGGCAGGTCATTTAGAGGTAATCCACCTGTAACATCGATTACAAGTGAAGTTTATCTTTAAATTTTGATAATTATTTTTCTCGTAAAATACCACGCCGTATACTTATACTGTTGGTAAATATCGAAATTTTTTTTCAGGTAGATCAATGATTCAAAAACATATAAACAGACAGACATAAAGACAGACCTGGCAAATTTTTATTGATGCGTCAGTTACGAAAAACTATATATATATTTTATAAATCAGCAGTGGTGGACAAAAACAATAAATATTGTTAAACAGTACGGTGTAAAGTTGGTGTGAAAATGTCAGTAGCTAGTAGCGTAGTGAATAAAACTAGACTATTGACTTAACCCAGTGCCTCACAAACATGGAAGGAACAATCTTATGGTTAATGATAAAATTGACCAATCAACACAAAAAGAGATAACAGGCAGCAGTGGAACTCTAGTGACTGATAGACGAATAAGATAAAAGTATCTTAAAAAGGATTGTCCGATTTGAAAAAACCGTTGACGACAATTTGGCTAAATAGAAAAATTTGCAAGGAACAAAAGACGGCTGAATCTGCAAACGAACGCGTCCCGGACAATGGCTTTGTCGTGTAAAAGATAGACTTGAATGAATTCCGGGGAAATGAATATAAATTTCCATTCTGTGGCCAACCGCCAAGTTTCCTCGGGGCAGCTTCATACTAGGAAATGGTAAATAATGTATGTTGTCCGACGCGGAAATACTCGTCCCAGCAAGATCAGCGAATCACGCTGCTGGCCTTCGTCATCGCGGATCCACAGTCCGGACACGAATTAACTGTCATTGGAATATTAACAATCGACTGTAGATATTCGTATTGTTGACACTACGACAGGGCGTTGCGACGCCACGCGACGCTTCTTTTAGTCATTGCAAGCTACCAGATTTCGGGAAAGACTGGTGACCTGGTCGCTGCTCTTTTGTTTCTTAAATGGGTTCGCGTCTGGCGAATCCAAAAATATATATTTTTACGACATTTCGCGGGCTAATTGTTTTTCTGGATTTTACATTCTTCTTTGTTATTTACGATATAAATATCCAAGAACAAAAATGCATTTCGTCCAACCAACGAAACTGCAGGAGTTTCTTTGGGCAAGTGTCAACCCCATATTTTTTTATTAATTTTGGCAATTTAAGAGTAACTTATGTAAAAGATTTATGTATTTAAATCCTGCTAAAGAAAGAATAGTTTCCTAGTCATTTTTTCGCACTACGATGCCGTGAAGCTCTTGACACTGTAATTATAAAAATTATTAGCATCGCCACTGCTGTTGCTCTTCCTATAATAATTGTTACGAGATGCAACGGGATGCACCGAGTGTAATGCACAATTATTTCGCCACGTGACAACATCGTCGCATGTACCTATAAATCGCATATTTATGTATCGACGACTAGACACGAGACTAGATATGCATTTGACTTTGAACACGAAAACAAAACATCCTGCATTGCGCAGTAGGCCACGTGCATATTCTATTTTACAGTAGAGATATACGTAATAAGAAGATAACGGATACGCTTCATCTTTTACAAGGTACAGTCCCAATCAAGTTACAAGGAACGTTTATCCTTTCGAAAACTTCGTTTTTCTTCAATTATGCTAAACCACTTTCAAATTTTTATTGTTAACCAAATGATTTTCTTGTTATCCTTGCGTCGACGTTGAGGAAACGCGAGGTATCGTTTTCTTTGTTTTTTTCGTTTTCTTTTTTTTTGAGCCACTTTTCTGGCCTTCTCTTACTTTCCATTTTGCTTCATATTTCTGCCACGTTAATCCGCGGACTTACGTAAGACTGATGATGAACAATTAGTTTTTCATATCGCATTGTTTACGTAACTTAATTCCCACGTGGGACATTGCATGCGTGCTTTGTCGCACGCCCTGTCACGAAGGATCGAACTTTTGAACAAAGAGAAAAGCTGTAGTTGGTCCAGGAGTAAAATCTGTTTTTTGTTTTTTTCACGGCTCGAAAACAATGAAGTCTCTTAGCAATCCACTCGCGACTCTGCATACAATTCTTGTCGCGAACTACGCACGTGCGTGTTTTGTACTTAAATATATAATATTTTTCCATTTTTGCATAAATTTCCGTAATTTCATGGAAACCCGTAGCCGTGAATTGCTAAGGAATGCCAGTGTCTGAGATCTGTCGAGAAACACATTGTACTCGTGGGCCGACTGTATATTCATATTACTTTTTGAAAAACTATCTTGGAAGTAGTTTTTCAAAATTATATCATTCAAAGATACTCAATATATCTATTTGCAGTGTCGGGACGATCAAAGACTATTTATTGTTCGACTACTTCGTTAGTGAGTATCGTAACGTTGCCAAAGGAAATATTTTTCCATAAAAACGAAAAACAAAAGCCTTTAGTCAGTCGCGACAGATGAGACGGACTTGAAATTCTAAAACCGTGATGCACTAATGCAAATGTCGTAATTAACAATTGTCATGCTTTTATACATGTTTTGTATATCTGACAGAGTGATTGCGTAAAAAATATCCCTATAACGATTTCTATATATCATCGAATCATTAAGATATCATGTTTAGCAGTAATTTATATGCAACGTGAATCTTTTTACAAACGATCTTTATCAGTAATCTACGACTTGCGGAATTCAAGCAGAGTGCATCGCTATATATATATAAAATATCTGAGTCTACTGTATTAGAAGAACATGCTAAACTTTCGTTTATATTCAAAAAACGAATTATTCCGATTTTCCATATTCCACAGTAGTACCTATCGATTTTCAGGATCCTATCAAAATTCATCAACGATCTTCGAATTCGCGAAGTACACCATATAATAACGTACCTTAAGGAATATCCACGACAGTTGCAGAATTTTAAATATCAACGGAATTCTTACACCTGATCTTTCCACTTTGTCGAAAATCAATGGAAAACTTAGGGAATTTCATCAACATTCATAGTAAATAACTGCTCGTGCGAAGGAGCGAGCATATCAACAATGATGGAATATTTAGCACTGATTTGCATAAGAAGATAAAGGGACGAGTCAAAGATTATAAAGGGATTGACCTCGAGATTCAAAGAGACCTAACCTTGCCGATATTCATGAATTCAATGATGAATCATCTCTTACTCGTGGCGTCTCCTGTATTTGACATGAGTCGCTTCGTTACTACCTGCACTGTTGAATCAGCCTCCTTCTCATTATTCATCGATAATTAACGTTTTTTTCTTATTATTCGATGGGACTTCGTTATCTGCCAAAAATCCGAATCAGTCGCAAAACTTGTCAGAGGCATTTGCGTATTTCTTTCGCGAAACACGATTCGCTATATTTTTTTTTATTATTCTTGAATACTATACTTTTTTGAAGGAATTATTGTACACTGCAATTTTACCAGCATTGTATTTTTAATGTACATTCCACTCTCATTGATTGGTCAATGTACGGAAGGAGAAGCAATGATAAGTCACCAAGTATTTTGCTGAGAAGAACGTGTCACCTGAGGCGGATTTTAATATCTTTGAGGTGACGATGTTTGCTTAACGATTTTACGATCTGCTCGTTAAATCGTTGCTTTCTTTTCCAATTTTTTTAAAACGCATTCTCACCTCCTTTCTTTCATCGAAAAAGGCGATTCTCAACGGTCGTAAAGTAAATCTTTGTCTTCGACAAAAATGACGTATACGCGATTTAGCCCGTCAAAATATTCAGCTTAGTCGACTGAGTCGGCCATTTCTTTTTGCCTCGACTTTCTTTGATATTATAAATACACTTTACTTTAATTTCAGTTAAAAACAGAATCTTCTGCTCGGGTATCCTCGTCTGGTAGATCAGCTGCCAGTATATGATTAATTCGTATTTTTGTTTTGTACTTAGATCTTGCATCATATCCGTAGTATCGTTTGATAGGTTTTTTTATTGCTAATAAAAAATATTGATTTCTATATAGATATAACTGAGTTAATACAGTACTAAAGATGTTTACAGCGATAGTTGCTTTGTTTGTGCAAAAAGTCGCAAGTAATTAAGAGCATCGAGTCGATCTACGGAAAGATACGATGATCTGTGAAATTTGCACTGTCCTCGAGAACCGCGTGCTGAGTTTATCGAACCGCGGTTAGCGTCCTTTTAAAAGCGTGACAAAAATTAACAACGATCCCTGATAGCATCGTCGTAATGCGTATGCTTTGCGCAACGTAGGTATTTCTTAGAACGAGAGATTTAATTGTCATTTGTGAGTCACAATCGGTCCAACGATGTCCGAGTCGGATATCAGATGAATGGTGGAAGGAAAGTCATCGATAGAATCTTGCTTCCTTTCGATCGATCTCCAACTTTTGGATTCTCTTTGAGTTGGAATAAAATGGCTGATACCGTTGAGGAGAAAAAGTTGCGTATTAGGAATAATAAGATTGATTCTTAATTGCACAAAGATCTTTGTTCTACGTTCACAATACAATAATTTTGTTCGATTACATTATTGTTGAAGGGGAAGCCGGCATTTATTTATATGTCGATCCATCATTTCAATTCAAATACTGAAATGGGTGAAAGGAAATAGTATGAGGAAATTGTGATCCGAGCATAATTTATCATTTTTCATAACCGATATCGATCTTGCGGTTTTTTTACACTTTCACGTGGGAATGCATGCTTCCATTCCCAGGTAAAGCTAATTCGAGCAGGATGAACGTCCAGTAAAAACAGTTTTTCGTTTCAACGTAACGAATTCAACGTAAAAAATTCAACGGAATGATAAGAATTTTTATATCCGAAAGGTGCATTATTTTTCATGAAAAAATAGTTCATAAATCTATAAAAAAAACTGCATCGTGATCAACATCGGGGAATATTCCATCAATGGGTAACCCAAGAATGGATCGGCATAAGGATACACGCAAGAAGATCGGCGATAGAAAGATTAAAGTAAAAGGCGGGAAATTTGAACGAACGAGAGTGAAACTTCCTTTGATAGGAAAATCAGGTAGAAAAATATCAGTGCAATATATAGATACGACATCCAGGTGTTCAGTGGATACTTTGTGCCATCGTACAAAGCGTCAAGAGAATGGTGCCTCCTTTATATTCAAAGAGCAGTCTGAAAAGAGACGGGAGGGCGTGGAATACCGATGTGTTCGCGTCGACAAAGACCTCTTCAAGGTCGGGGTCGCTATTTTATTAATTTATGTACACTGAGCATCTCCCCACCAGGACCCTGGCTACTCGAGCCCCCCTCCGCCCCCCTAATCCCTCTTGCCCTCCCGAGTCGCAAAACTTGTCTAATCACGTGGGAATGCAAAGCGAACACCGGAGAAAGTGTTTTGTCGCCGCATTGTATATCTGGTTTTAAACTCCTTTTGTACGCCCACCGGGATATGTAAAATTGTCAATGTTCCCTAGACTCGGGCCGAGTCATTCGTCTTACTAAATTTCCTGGTAATTTTTTAATATTTGAATTTAAACGATCTTTTCTCGCGTTTCTTGCGTCTCGAATTTCGAACGTAAAAATCCGAGCATAATCATCCTTTGGGAGGACGTTGATAATATTTCTTTTTATTTCTCGATTCGTAAACTAGTTTGCGTTTTTACAGCGATTACATTAATGATAATTTTAAATGTCTTCGCGGAGATTTTTCGAACGCGACAAACTATCGTTTCTCGTTGCGCAATTAAAGTTAAATCTAATTGCTTGTCGTAAAAATCTATTGAATATTTTCATTTCGTGCCATATGGCATATACTATGTATTTATGCTGTGTAACTATGATAACAGTGTGATCATATAATATTTAGATTATTATTCATAATCCACGTATCGTGCACAATAAATTGTACGAAATTCGTGTGAACGACGAAAAATGAAGATTGACGTTGATTTACGTGTAGCTTGACGAAAGTCGTGCTTTATTTTACGTAATATTTAGCTACAATTAAACTAGTTTCTTTTCTCGTGTCGCAAGGGTGCGGCTCAGGCTTCTTTATTGTATTTTTGTAGAGTGCTTCGCGAGACTTGCTCTCGTTCGGCAGCGCACATATTTGTAAAATGAGTCCACGCCAAAGGTAAAGCTACGTATCTGTTATCTACGATAACGGCGGGTGATAACGATTTGCTGATATGCACGCGTGACAATTGCCGTAAACGTTAACGTAATGCGCATGCGCTGTAATCACAGCTGACTTACTCGAGAAGAGCCAATCGAAATGTGCAGGGCTCTTGAATAAAGTGGATTTAAAAATGTCTGGAGTAAGTCAGTGCACTGGATTGTAATGAATGAAGTGTAAACGTGACTTTAAGTAGCCAATCCGAAAGTATAGTACTTTGAAAATCATTTTATCGCTGACTGCTACGTATTTATATAGTGGATTTCTACGAGGAACTTTTACGCGACGGAATGACGTATTGATATTAATTGGAGGCAAACTGGTACGAAATTCACGGACGCCTGTATATCCGATTAGTCAACGTAATCAGTAGGCTCACCCAATGCGAGCCGAGATGATGACTGTCTAGTGACGGAAGTCATTAAGCCCCTTAAGGCAGGACTGGCAAGTCCGTCGTAACTGTTGTTAACGGGCCGAGCGAATGATGCAGCAACGGATTCGCGGAAATACGTTGCTGATTCAGCAACAGGTAGTAACGCCTCGACCTTATAGTACAGGTTCGCCTACAGGAGATACACAGAAACCATCCCATTCACACGTATGCTAGTCAGTCGGGCTGCGGCACGCACACGTGTCCCTCGCGTTCATTCATCAAAATCCTGATTCGGAGAATTGAAATTTCTATTGAGGTCAAGATGGATGACTTGGGCAAATCGCCTTGGGTTGGGCTAGGTTCGAATTGAACTGTCAACATGACTATGCTTATTACAGAGCAGATGATTTTCCGGCGTATCGTCTTACGGAGTTTTTAATTATGCTGGAAAGAAATTTTGACCTTTTTTCTTTTTGGATCGGCCGTATTAATATTTCTTTGACCTTTCTTTGGAAATCATAAGAATCGGCGACTTGTTACGATAGTTTGATGATTTTTATAAATTTTTAAAAAAGTTTAGTAAAACTGTTCTTACGCGATTGCTTGACGTAGACTTTATGTGTAATTTCGTGGGATGGTATCTTATCATTGTTCTGCAATGATTTTAACTGATGATTCGAAAAATCTTTGGAAAATGGATTTTTTTTTACGTTACTAGAACTACAGGCATTCGATTTCAAACTCCGATATACGTACGTGTACTGACGGACACGTGACGTTTCACGTTAGTCAGGGGTCATTCGCTGTAACTGTAACGACATTCATTGAGTAACTTAATCACCCTTTGTTTACGATAAAAATTCGCCAGCAATAATAGTTATGCAATTGTCCCCTCGCAATTCTCATGACAGATTATCATAAAGCGTTACGCGTACTGTGAAAGTTTGTCGAAAAACAAAGTGTTGGGTGCCAATATTTTTGTTCGCCTACCAATAAATTTCAAAAAAACAGTTTGCCAACTGTCAAAAAAGAGCACCCAACTCGCGTACCGACTGTACCATGTATAATCCACGTTCTTAGCTCGCTCATGAAACCCATTTCAGATAACATTGATTACGTTGACGAATTCTCAAAATACGATTAGATCCTATGGATACGATTCGTAGTGACTTTCAATAAAAAAAATCATTTTTGAAACTTTACACCTGCTACGAGATTGTTTATTGGGAGACTGACAGACGAATAAAAATTTCCTAAAGAATCCGTCGACGCGACTCCTGTATGAAAAAATACGTCTGTTTAACGTGTCGGTCGACTGGCGGAGATTAGACCAGTTAGAAAATCCTAAAATAAATATCATTTAATCTAATTTCGTGAAATCCTGTCGAGAAACTTAAACCTCAAAGACCATTACATCCGACTTCTGATTTTCCCTATCTTCAACAGACTCTACCAGAAATTTCCGCATCCTTTCGAGATGAATCATTCATTCATACGTAACGTAATCTCATTCTGCCCGTTTCGAACGTAGTAGCAGTGTCGTATGACGATGACGGCTCGCCTCGATGATTTTTAAGAATCGGATGATTAATCTTGTTTCGTCTAGATTTTACATAGACTCTAGACGATTGGTTGTAACGATTACCGGGTTTACTAAAATTTGATATATCGTTATATAACGTTATTGACGTTATATTTCTTTAGCGTTGTGGATATATTGTCCTGGCTGTTACATTATTGTTACTATTGCCTGACCATAGGCAGAGTCAGAGTCAAAGTACGATAATGCATAAGGAAAGATCATTTGGTCGGACCACATCCTGGCGTTGCTGACTTGTCCCGGATGACTGACGATACTTTATGTCGGTCCAGTTCATAAAAATTAATCTTCCTAATGACGATAAAAAGTTGAACTTGTACGGTTCATTCTTTTGACTCGTACGTATTTAGCTGTTGTATTCGTGAAAGTTAATATTTTTTTAACGTTTAAAGAGTACTTTGTCTTTTATGATTGACTTCCTGGTATTTTTTTGTTTTTTTTTTCATTACCGATCTCATATGCTGAAGTGATCGGTGCAGAAATAAATATACAGATAAAATCAACATAATTCATAACAAGGTATAAGACAGGGGCATACTAATTTTTCTTATCGTAACTCTCATTATCGTCATTAACTCGTTATCGTTACACCTCGACTCTTATCTCGGTCCAGAATATCAAAAAGCACGTATCACAGGTGTCTGTAAATAATAATTTGCTCGGTCTTCAACTTGATTGATAATTCGCCAATGAAAAAAAAAAACAGAAGAGGGCCCCATATATTTACAATTAGTTGATGCACTTTTTCACGCCGTCTTATCATTCGTTGGTTCAGTCGTTAAATAAGCAAAACGGTGAAGGTCGAGAGGTCGGATATCCACGAAGAAGATTCTCCAAGTGCTCGTGAAACTTTTATTGCGGTATTATCTAATTTATCTATTTTGTCAGACCGAAGTGCGCGCACGAAGTACACTTTGTTCAAAAGTGACAGTCGCTTAGCTACGGAAGTATCAATCTTTAACTTCCGTTATCCGTGAAAGCTCGCATGCACGAAGTCACGAGTTGCATTAGAGCGTGCATTTAAACCGTGGAATGTCAGACTTAAATAGAGCACGTGGTCTCAAGGTCACGGAATGTTTCAGCTAATGATACAAGCAATTTTTTTAAACGAAAGGATGTCAATGACGTTTAAAAGCGATATTGAATGACTATAGTCTTTTATTCTATCTTCGTATACCGATGTCTTTTGTCACTTTTTCAGTGTCACTTTTTTATTTATTAATTGTTAAGCAACGAAATTCCTTCTTGTCCTTAAATTGTTACGTTTAAAAATATAATTAATTTAATTATTGATTCGACATTAGATTTCCTACGTAATCTTGCGTACACGTATATGTTTGTTTTTTTATCTATTTAATATTTATTTCTTCCTTCGTGCTATCGTTATAGCCATTGCCTTCTAGCCAAGCTAGTAGCTAATCGTTGTCTATTTACTTCTCACCCGTTACATAAAGTTACCTTCGTTATTATACTGCTATTGGAATCCTCTCTAATGACGTTCCTTTTTTAAGTTATACTTTACACTGCGTTTGGACGTTTGCTAAATTATTACTGCATTGTTGTTAGGCTAATATTATTTAACGCTCCATCAGTATTACTGTCTGTACGTGTTATTGTTGTGATTTAATTGTTGCTAAAATGAGATGAAACAAATTGTATTTTCTTTTGTAGGACTTTTTGAGGCATATTATTGCAACGAAAGTACTGATTGGAAATTGCATGTTTTTTTGCAAAGACAATTGCACCGATTTCGGAGCTTGTCATGGAAATTCAGGAAGGCGATAGTCTATTAATAAAAAAATGTTTTTTTTTTGTTCACAGAGATACTTGTCGCAGTTTGGATACTTGCCGCCAGTAAATCCTGCGAGCGGGGGTATCATCTCCGAGGAAACAATGTACAGGGCGATTTCCGAGTTTCAGTCGTTCGCTGGACTCAATGTGACAGGTATGTTTATTTATGAGATTTTACAAAGAGATCCGACAATGCTGAAATTAATAGTTAAGATAAGGGGTCGAACAGGTTTACCTTGAGGCACGACAGCTTGAACCGTGCGATTGCGTCTTATGCAGTCGTTGTAAAAAAAAATATTAATTTCGTGGATGCGGAACTTTCAAACCGGAAGTTCTCGACATTTGTGAATTTTACTTTTCCATCTATGTTCTTTTTTTCCTGTAAATTAAACCCGACTGGTTGAGTGGTTCAACCAGATATTTGGATACACAAATCGACACTGAGTATTTTGATTTTTGCACATGCGCCGTTTTGAAACTGGAATACGTGCATTTTTTACACGTGCGTACTTGTGAAATGCAAAAGTACAGTGGTTCAACGTCAACCGTAGTAACAGTGAAGAATAATATTTTGGAATACGTAATCATCGTATGACTGTAAACCAAGCAAAGATCATTAAACTATAAAGATTAATTGATTAAAAAAAGACAAAACAAGGTGTGATAATTATTAAATTTCTGAGACAGAGACGAGACAATGTAAAAACGCTTGAAAACAGCAAAGTCAGATACGTTCTTCGATGCAACCGTAATTTAAAATGATTCCCGTAAGAAAATCATCAAGGACCAAGGACATTTCCTAGTCTATAATCATTAGGGAGGAATATTTTTCCTAGAAACTATGATAACAATCACGTTGCTCCAACTATTGTTGAATTCCTGATAATTCCTACCATCCGCTATGCCGCAATCGATAGCATCTAGTTTCCATTTCCTATTTCGATTATTCCGAAAAAATGTCTCCCAATTCATTTCAGAAGCTCGCAATGATTCAATGCGTCAATCCTTTCAATTAATGAATAATGTAAAAACTGATTCGATGATTCGTGCTGAACGTGCATCTTAGAAACGTTAGAGTTTCCAGCAGCGTGTACAACTTTTATACAGGGTATACAAGAAACTTCTTATTGAAGAGTGGAATATCTTCGTAAAATTGAAGTTTCTTTATAACACCACCCTATAGAATAAAACCTGGTGCACCGAGTTTACGTAGTGAATCATTGGTGCATTTAGTGGACGGCTTGTGCAGTTGAGTCATAGGGTAGAATTATTTTCTGATGATAAAAATTCTAATGCTACGAGATAAGTTTGCTAAGTACTACTAGTTATGTCAAAGTCCAATTCCAAAAGTGAAAAAATCATTTTAATTCGATAACAATAACACGGAATATATGAATGATGAATGAATTTGTGCTTCTGGCAAGCAGATCATTGAATTGAAGAAGCGTCGTGACGCCTGAGAATGTCACTGACGCTTTTTCGTACTCGTAATGCATATACATATGTAGTTTTATTGTTAATGGATCAAGCGTTACGCAACATGGACACTCTGAGAAAAAATCTCCAAAAAACATTGTCTTTGTCGACGGCATTTAGAAGTATAAATAACGTCAATTGAATGATTTTATTTAAACGGATGCGTTAACAATAATTACAGACAAGTGCTGGATAATTAAAAATAAGTCTTGCGGATAAAACTATTAAAATTGCAGACGGTAGAAATGAAAAAGATTTATTTGTACAGACACCGTGAAGTTTTTGCACAGGTATAAAAAGTATAGACGTGCGATTTTCGTTCCTTAAAGCAAAAGTGCATTACTAACAATAAGAGTCTAGACAGTGAGTGACCTAAGACGAACGGTCGTTCGCAGGACGAAAGGCGTGTGCCAATATCGAGAGACACGTTCCATCCTAAAAGTCAAATATCTTCTTAATACGAAAAAGAAGAAGAAAAAAGAAATGCAAGAAATAGAGAAGCAAGGAAGAAGAATAGAAGGAATAAAAATAAGACGAAGAAAGATCTCTTGGGGAATCGGCTGTAAGAGGAGAAGGGGGCGACACCCGAGGCATCGAAGCAGTCGAGCAGAGTCGGCTCAGTCCAGCTCAGTCTGATGTCGGCAGCTCGAGGTCGAAACGCGAGATAAACAAACTTTTCCCACTGGCCACTGTCAAGGCGAACTTCTCTTGATCTACCAAATCAAAGCAAAAGAAACTCCTTGCACGCAGCATGCTTAATGCGTATTTTTAATAAGAAATTTGAATTATTCGAGGCACGAAAGAAATGTCCAGATGAGATGAAGCTTTTGGGTAAAACTATTGAGGTAGGTAATAGGTTGGGTTAGGTCAACAGATTCGTTTTAATGCATGATAGTAATTGTTATATTGGAGAGGAGGGGAAAGAATATTAATAAATTAACAGTGGCAAATTTTTGGTACCGTAACGCTCAAAACCTTCGAATATCTAAGATAAGAATTATCTTAGCTAAGCATCAAGACGAATGACATTTTATTCTGTTTACTCTTCCGTTTTTCAACCGACAGTGGAATTTGATGCGGCGGACGATTTGAATAAGGACAAAAGATTGAACCGCCCAAAGAGTCCTTGTCCCCACGAAGAGACTCGGTATCCTGGCACAAACGTTCTCGGGCATGCTTGATAATATTCCACGATGACTCAGAGTTCGATGAAACTCAAACGAGTGGCGCTTGATGACTGACTCACTGGGAACGTCATTGCTCTCGCGGTGAACTTATTAATTCCGGTGGCAAATTCCAGTCTGGTGCTTTTTCACGTTTTATCGTATCAGTTTGACTTTTACGTTCACTAACTTCACGAACTTCAGTAACAAATCTGACAACTGCTAACGCTAATCTGTCATTTGTTTGAATGATAATATTATTTTTCTGTTTCGTTGAAAGTAAATATTGGGGAACCAGAGCTTCGAGCAAGTCATTGTTATTCCTTGATTCTCTTTATGATAACGATCAATGCAATTTAGCAATATAAATGATCCAGTGGGAAATTATATGAAAAAACATGGTACAACGTTAAAGTGCATTCGAAAAAACATGAAAATAAATGTTTATTACAGTCGTTTAAAATACTTCTTAAGACTATTGCCAAATTTGCAAAATCTCTAAAGACGTACGGAACATTAAATTCCTTCGTTTCGATTACCATTATTTCTAGATCAGTCATTTTTTTAATTGATCTTGTATAAGAAAACATTCTACTGATTATTAAAGGAGTGAGAATGGAAGCACGTTTTAATGAGGAGTAATTGCTACGTCAGTCAGTGTCAATGCCAACCGCGTTTTCGCAACTATCGAGTTTCTCGGTAACCTGGAACACAGAATTAACGACTGGGCAGGAATTGCGTTCCTCTCAGAAGAACGTAAAAACTTTTGCAACATTCCTTCTTCGGGATTCGCGATCTTTCTAGACCAAACATTGTCATTATCCAATCCATGGCCGTGGCCAATGCAAAAAGATTGTACTCGGCTCCTGTAGAATTTAAACAACAATAAGGAAATTTCTGTTAATCTAAAATTACAAAATTAAATGACTTGCAGTGCGAAATTCAATTCGGCGAATAACAAGGATACCTGGAAAGGAATGATGAAAATCGCCAAGTGCAACGATGCACGAATGCAAAAAAGAAACGAATGATGAACAAGAGAAGATAGACTGCTCGTAAACTTAATTACTGAGAAAGAACAGGATCGTTTCGATTAGAGGTCCAATAAAAAGTGAAGGCAACCGGAAGAGTGATCTAACCGGAATTCCATGTAAAAAGAAGCTGTAACAAGTAAACAATCGGAAGAATTGAGAAAAAGTGAGACGCAAATAACGCATCTGCTTTTACCTACGTCGATTACGTGTAGGATATGTAACGCGATGAAAAAAAAATTAAATATACGTTTCCCATAGGCTAGTTCAAAGCTAGTATTAAATATATCGATATAAACTAATAAAATGAATTTCCAAACCATTAATAGTATTATAAATAATGAATGTGATTCGATATATCGGAATTGTCAAAGAATGGCAAGATTCACAAAGTTGCACGAAATGTTTGATATCCCACTTGCAAAATAGCATACGATGTTGCAGAATTTCGATATTTCCTCTCTCTGGAAACAGGCAGTAGAAGCGACAACATAACGGTGTAATGAACCGAGAAAACAATGTAATTGCACGGTTGGCTGACAGGGAAACCCGGGAGAGGCTAATAGTTACGCAACCCGATCAGTCGCACCATGAAAACTACCTGTCATCGATCACCGCGATGATTACCAACGATCAATTATCTGGCAGATTTTAAAGGGTGTAAGAAAAAGACTAAAAATAAGAGAAGAAATCAATCTGCGCCAAACAGAATAAATTATTGCGCATATAATAAAGAAAGACGTAAAATTATTACCGGGTTGTCTTTGCTTATACAACTTTTGAAATCCTCGAGTCGATCTCCTTAAAGTTATCTTTCGTGTATAAGCAATTCTTTTTTCAAAAAAATATTAATTATAAGCGAAAGCTTCGTAATCAAACGTGAAAGATTCGCATGCGACTGTAGTAAAAAAAATATTATTTCGCATAAACGGTGACGTTAGCTAGAAAAAGACAAAATGCCCTAACGTAAATACTTGGCAGGCATCGGCTGACAGTCCCAATTCGTTCAGTGGGTCAAGTCGAGTGTTCCAATTTGAAAGGATCGATTGGCCACACGCTACTAGCTCTTAATCCTTGCAGGATCGAGGACATTTTCTGGGAGTGTACTTAAATCAAAACATGACTACCAAGGAAACCGTTGATGAATGCGTAATGTCTCTTCGCGTGACTGGTGCTTCTGTTTCTCGTTTACATGGAACGTACTGTTCGCTTGATATATCTATATCGCGATATACCTGGTATATATATGCATATGAATATAAATATATCTGTACTGGCTAGTGAGTATATACAGATATACACGCTAAGTGCGCCAGTTAGCCGAGGATCAATATAATAGAATCCTTAAGGCTGGCTTGACTAAAACTTTTCCTAGAAACCGGTCAATACTACTTTCTTTACATTTGGCAGAATTGGCAGTCATGAGTCAGTAAAGAGACATAATATTTATTTTCTACGCACAAATGATTCAATGATTCGTAAACGTAAAATGGATTAACTTGCTGAAAGCTCGTACTATGTTTTCTAACAATAGGCTGCACTGAAGTTACGACGTACACAGAAAGATCTGGTGTGTTCGTAAAGTGTTCAGTTGGGATCGATACGACAGTGGACATTATTGTAAGGACTGTGGTCTTTGACATAAATATTTATTTCGTTGTTGTTATAACAATATCGTGAATAGTAGTTGAATATATTTTGGGAAAAATATAATAATTCGCAAAAAAGTAAATTACAACGGAAACAAAATTTTTACATGAAGTTTTCATATATATATATTAGATTATGGGCATTCTCATAATTGGATTTAGGTATATAAAAACCATGAAGAAATAATCGTAAATCTAAATAGTTTTTTCGTGTCTATAGTACGTCTAATAAATATTAAATATTCGGTTTACATCTAGATATTAAAATATTTGAATAAATAGGAATTTCCTGAGACTTTTAATAATGTTGATGCACTTTTTTGTTACACGATATATTTTTCTCTCTGTCGGTAAAGTACGCTTTGATAATGTAAATATCGTTTTTATTCATTTCCAGGAACTTTGGACGAAGACACTGCACATTTGATGTCTCTACCAAGATGCGGAGTTAAGGACAAAGTGGGAGCAAGTTCCGACGGAAGATCCAAGAGATACGCTCTCCAAGGTAAACAAAACTGTTTTTAATTTCGTTTTACATTTTTTTTAATATACAACCACTGCCAGCATTAGACGTCATTTTTTTAATTTACAACATTATCATTTCAACGAATAACAATTAATTTTTATAAATAACTGTTTTGGGGTTTACCGTAACAAAGAAATACACTATTCACGTAAATTTTTTTTACCACAGCGACAAAGGGTTAAACAATTTTAAAAAAATGTAGAGTACACGTATACGTAGAAAAATATTAAAAAACTGCAAGTTTGTATATTTTGGTTGAAATGGAAATATCTGATATATCAAAATTTAAATGTATATTTACTTTCTCTTGTTGACGGTATATAATATATTGATTTTGTCGAATGAAATAACGTCTGCAATGTCGCAATAATATTCGACGAAAAAATCTGCGTAAGAAGCGTAAGTAATTACGAAAACTCGATAAAGATCTATCGATCGATGAAAGTACTCGGCGGACGACAAGATTGTGATCTAAAACCGAGACATTCCATCGGATCGTTATCCATCCGAGGAATTTCATTGGTTTTTGCACGATTCCAAGTAAATTGACAAATCTAGGACGAAAGTCCGTTATAAGCGTAACGGCGTTACAGTAACAGAATGGCATAATTCACGTCGATCTGGCAAGTGATTATATAACCGGCGTAAAATTATCCTCACCTATTAGATTACTTATTCAATTAACAAGGAATTGTACAATTCGCTAAAACCTCCTTTCTTCGGTGCAAAATCTGCGGAACCTCTTATATTTTAAATATGGAACTCACTGTCGACGTACGCACCTATAGTCGGTCCACGAGTTCTATGTGTTTTTTTGACAGTTGGCAAACAATGCAATTTTGGGCAAACGATAGTGACTTTTCATAAAGTCACGGAAATATATGCTAAGATGGACGTCTAAAATATATTTCAGTGCAAAACCACGCACGTGCGTAATTTTTAACAAAAATTGTATGCAGAGCCACGTGTGGCTTGCTAGAGACTTCATTGTTTTCTATCTGTCAAAAAAAAAACAAATTGAACTCGTGGACCGACTATACGTATTGTTGTTTTTGTAGGACGTGATTTTTACTGTACGATGAATTATGGCTTTAAAAAATGAAATCAGTAACTGTAAATTGTATCTGCAAGCAAACGACCCCAGCAATGATTGCTCGACGTCCTAAGTTGTTGCTATCATTATATTCTGCATAAAAATACGACAACAAAGAGAATCAGTTGATCGTCTTATTAAGTGCTGCTCAGCGTGTCCAATTTCACGTGGAAGGATGCATAAAAATATTTTGCAGTAGATCGAGTCGGCCTTCGATTTATTATTCGTTGCATTAGCAATATTCGCAAAGCTCGAGAAACACGTCATTTCATTCAGAAGAAGTAAACATAAAAGTGAAATTTGTCACCAGCTCGAATTTGAACTTTGCGAGACGAATAAAAAAACCGTTACGATTGTACGGAAGGTTAAATAAAAATATTTGAAAATTATAACCGTCAGCTCGGATCTGTCGCGATGCAAAAATTAATAGTTTTCGTGGAAACGTGCTTAACGAATATTCCCTCAATACGAAGAATAATTAAGTTATTGTCGCCGCGACTCCTGTTCATAATCCCCAGTCGAAACTCACCTTAAAGTAACGTCAATGAAATTGGCTGGCTGTTACGTGAGAATACGATTGATAGGATCGATTTGGATGCACGATGCGCAATCTTTTGTACAAGACTGGTCGTCGACTTGACTGTCAACCATTTTGACTTCCTGCCTTATTAACGTTACGGCACGTCACGATTCAGCCACTCATCCTAACGGCTCTGAAATACTGCATTGGTTTAACGACGTTGCTTTTTTATACGTTGAATTTCTTACTGGGTTGTTTTGCCATTTTTTTTTCTTTTCTATCACGTGCTATTACCCTCTTACTTATCAGCTTTCTGTTATCGTGATTGTAATACAAGTGTACAAGCTAACGTAACCGAACGGAAGTCTTGCTTGGTAAAATCTAGTCTGTTGCAGGAATAGAAAATATTTGTCTTGATTAAAACGATATGGTTAGCCTATCTCTGTTGGGTTAAAAGAAGGAAATGAAAAAGAAAATATATAAAAATACTTGTTTCGCGAATACAAAAAGGAGCGATCGTACGTGAATAGCATAAATCAATAATATGGCGTCGGATATATATTTTTCGTGCGCACGAATTGTTAAGCGATTTATAATATTTGCGTGGTACGTTCCGATATTATTAATAAAAAAGATCATTAAGTAATTAGTGCCATTAGCTTTGATCGATTCGTGCCGAGATTGTCAATGAATTTACGCATTTGAAGTGCACAGCTGCAACTGCAATCGCTTGCAGAGTTTGTTATTGTGACTTTGCAACGGCCAATGTCCAATATTTCGACTTTTTTTATTTACAATTTGATTGTTTCATTATTGTTCATTGACTCTTTTCATTTAATGCAAATATGGTCTTTATTTGCGACTATAAATTTTTGCAATGAATATTTCGAGACTTTCAATCAACGTTGGTCATTAAATGACTATACGAAATGTTTTGATTGACCATTTAATTAATTCGCCTTTGATAAAAAAATGGACTAGAAAGATCAACGTCTATCTCAATCTATTTAACGTAACCTTGATTTGTTGTTTCTCTTAATAAAAGAATTAAGACGATGACAGAGTCGCCTTTGACGATCCTCAAAATAATAGGAAATATTAAAAATATCTACTTATATAATTCTCTGATCAGTTCATCAAAGTACACAGAGTCATTCAGAAGTGTTACACCACTCGAATCTGGTTCTATAATAAAAAACAAATAGACAGGCTAACTTCAGTCGATGCAATAATCCTGAATAACATCATTTCATAATAATAATTCAACTATTTAAGCATTAACCAAAAATTAAAAAAACATTTGACACAAAAAATTACCATTTTCTGAAACGTATTCTTCCGATATAACGTTAATTAGTTAAAACACTCGCCAATTAAAAAACACCATTAACTATCCTTACTCATTATATTTATTATCGAACAAGGTGTTCAATTGCATAAAATAAATATATCCGTCGTTAGAGTGTACAATGGAAAAAGTAATTGTGAAAAAGTTGCAATAATTTTCTAATACTAGACTAGTAAACAAGCAGCTTCTAGCAGCTTCTAGCAGCTTCTAGAATCTTCCACATAATTTTAGTACTATAATATTCGTGTATAACCGTGACTTTGAACCTCGCACTATACCCTGAACAATTCACTGAACTCGCCAAGCGAATTCATCCAGGCGTGTTTCCCATGAAATTCCATTGTAATAAGCCGAGCGACAACGAGGAAATGATTCTTGCTCGGGTCGAATGAAAAAAATACGTAGGACCGTATTAAGAGCGAAGATCCACAGTCTCCGATCGACGATATGCGCCAATCAGGTGCCATTTTTAAATGCGGAAGACCTTCGCTCTCTCGTTCTGGTAGTTTGACGTGGTTAGTGTCGGAAGTGAATTGCGCGGCAAATTTGAATAATCAAACGCGTAAAATATATTCAGGTAATGAAAAACGTCTCGATTTAAAGTCCACATTGTTAATGCAAAACAGCACGTGCAATTACTGTGACACAATTACTTCTGCCAATTGGGGTTCTTGTATTAATTATTAATTATGGAATAGCGGGTGTATGATAAATAAGAATTCTAGATTCATCTTTCTATATTCATTAGATAAATCCGTGATACAATCTTTTATAACTGTATCTACGATCCGGACGTTATTAAAATGTCCGTTTCTTGAGAAATTGCAAGAATTGTCATCCTTGGACCGCAACGAATGGCTTTGCATTGCATAACGTGTATGGTTTTATTAGAGGACAAGGTAAACTGAAAAGTATAAATGCAACTAAAATGGAAAAATTTTTGTCAACTAGTATAACTTCTATTGTGCTAAAACGACTCTCAAAATAGGCAACTATTGTTTCCGTGTTGCCGATATATTTATTTACATGCAAATTTCGTATATTCCATTGGTAGTTTCACGGCGAATCACGTAACGCGCGATTCGATTAGCTATTGCTTCAACTTGCTATAATTTTTTATCTTTTCCTCTATTTTACAAAAAAAGAAAAGGACAATGCTGGATATCTCGCGTGAGTAAATCGCTGCGATATCTATAGGCTTCATGCTAGATATGACCTAACGTCGATTGTGATTACATCTAGTTAACGGATTACGTAAGGACAATAGTGGAAAAAAGACTTTTGGTCTTTTATATAATATTAATCGAAGCAATACAAGTATTACGGCAGAAAAAGCTGTCGCGAAACTTTACCCAATCGCGAAATATCAATCATGCGATTAACGGAAGAATTAAGGGATACAGAACGATACCGTAATTCGGTTTTAAATAAGCGAAACGTTTTGTTGCATATATAAGTTTCCACGGCAATTATGCATAGTGACGATATCGAGTTTATGAGAGAAAAAATTATAGCTGTAAATCTACTCGTCATTTTCATAAAGGCTCGTTTCTACGTTCGCGTCGCTTTGCGTCACGGTGTTACTGCGTTGACCAATCAGAAAATCAGACCAATCAGCTCTCAGGCTCTAGCAAGTTTTTCATTAACTCTAATGCATCCAACGGACTCAGTCAGCCAATCAGAAGCTAGACGCACGATGACGGAAGCGTCAGCCTCAAAATTCATGATGATCCTCCATATGAAGAAGATGGTAACGCATGACGCTCCCATCAATGTGCGTCGAACTGCTGATTGGCTGACTAGGTCCGTTGAATGCATTAGCTAATGAGAAACTTGGTGGAGGCTGAGAGCTGATTTTGTGATTGGTCAAAGCAGCGGGTCGTGACCTAACTAAAAAAATGATACAATTAATTTCATTAGTAAAAACAAAATTATTGAATATAAAAAATTGTCTAACAAGAAATCACAGCTGCAAGTCATTCTCATCGTTATACAATGCCTAGGGAACTTTCTAATTGATATTTTTAATTGGCAGGTTCGAGATGGCGCGTAAAGAAATTGACTTACAAAATCAGCAAATACCCAAGAATCTTGGAAAGAAATGCAGTCGACAAGGAAATCGCTAAGGCATTCTCAGTGTGGTCGGAATACACTGATCTAAACTTCACGCCAAAGAAATCGGGACAGGTACGTCTAGATGATAATCAGTTGAAGTTCAAAAAGTAACCGATTATTCCCAAGAACGCTAAACAATTTTTTTCTTTTCATTCAACCAGTAGAGCCTTCAAAGTTGCAGTGCACTTTAAACGCATTGTTAGAACGTAAGAGTAACTTAGTCAAGTTCCAGAAATCTATCTAAAGTGTACTTGAACATTTTGCACTTGATAAAATTTAATTCAATTGATACTTTATAATAACAATATGAAGAGAGATACTACATTAATCCAAGGACTATAAAGTGAATCGGATTTAATCGTATGCAGGTCCACATCGAAATCAGATTCGAAAAAGGCGAACACGGTGATGGCGACCCATTCGATGGACCTGGAGGCACTTTGGCTCACGCTTATTTCCCAGTCTACGGTGGAGATGCGCACTTTGACGATTCGGAACACTGGACGATTAACAGCTATCGGGGAACCAACCTCTTCCAGGTTGCTGCTCACGAGTTTGGTCACTCTCTTGGACTTAGTCATAGTGATATTAAATCTGCCCTCATGGCGCCCTTCTATCGAGGCTACGATCCCAACTTTATGCTAGATAGTGACGATATTCAGGGTATCCAGGTTAGTATATTAGTTTCTTGTCCACTTTTCTTGGTACATTAGACATATTATTAAAATTCTAGTATACAAATCGAATATATAAATCTATTTGATATAATCGTTAAACGCCAAACTTTTAGGCCCTCTACGGACCAAAAACCGAAGATGAAGGCACCGGAACGAAACATCACCGAACTACTGTCGCTCCAACCGGAGAAGAGGATCCTCTGCTTTGCACCGACCCTAAGATAGACACTATGTTCAATTCTGCTGAAGGACATACTTATGTCTTCAAAGGTACTGAATTTCAAATTGTCTCTTCGCGAGAACACTTGGAATTTCTCTTTGACTTTGAATTGCCAGGAATCAATAGTTTATTTTTAAAAATAACGATTCTCTGGATCTAACAAAACTGAATCATGCGAGAAAATAAAGCACTTGGTCCATTGAATGATCGATGAAACAGGAATAATTCCCAAGAGAAACAATGCAATATTCGCTTTAACGTAAAGGCGTGACTGTCGCTATACTGATAATGATATAATCTGTTCTCAGACGAGCATTACTGGAAATTGACGGCAGATGGAATTGCTGGTGGGTATCCACGACTCATCAGCAATTCCTGGAAAGGACTTCCCGGAAAAATTGATGCTGCCTTTACTTACAAGAACGGAAAAACTTATTTCTTCAAGGTAATTGTTCAACTTGACACATCTGTCTTAACTTGTTGCTTTACCCAAGTGATAGCTCAAAACGGATAAATCCTTCCTCTTCCTTTATCAGGGTTCGAAATACTGGAGGTTTGTTGGTAAAAGAATGGACGGCGAATATCCAAAGGAAATAAGCGAAGGATTCACAGGAATACCTGATAACATCGATGCGGCAACAGTCTGGACAGGAAACGGGAAGATCTACTTCTACAAGGGCACGAAATTCTGGAGATTCGATCCGGCTCAGAGGCCTCCTGTTAAGAGCACTTATCCTAAAGCGATCTCGAACTGGGAGGGACTTCCGGATAACCTCGATGCCGCACTTACCTACAATGGGTACACGTATTTCTTCAAAGGTGGCGCCTACTATCGATTCAATGATAGAACATTTTCTGTAAGTCAATGTAAATCTATTTTTTCTTTCTTTCTTTTTATCAATCCTACAAGGTTTGGTATATACTCTCTGTGCGAGAGTTAATTAAACAGTAAACAGGATGAAGATAAGATTTAATCTTTATTATTATATATGCAAAGTTTCAAGAGAAATAATAATTTAAATATAAAATATATAGAGGGTTTACATGAGAAAAGCACTGTATCTGTATGGTAATAAGATTGTGCTGCAGAAAGGTCATGGTTACAATTTTCCAAGGTGAATGGCCAACATTGATCAAGGTGAACCGCAGAAGGATTGTACATCTAGTATTGAAGCATTCGAGTATTAATGCAACTTGATTTTTTAGTAGTTCAGATTGTTTCTTCAGATCCTAATTATACCAGTTATATTATTCAACAAAACACATTATTATGTTATTCATATAAAAGGTATAGGAGAGCATGCATATTACAACTGTGTCTTATGAAATAATTTCATTTTAACTCGAATGACATTTTTGTATAAGAAATCTGAATCTTGTGTTATATTTTACAAGATTGCCTAGCATAGAGGATAATTAATGGATACTCCTACCGTTAGAAGCACTTATGAATCTAGTTACTATAATTATGGTATATAAACTAAGAACCTTATGAATATTGTTCATATTTTTTTAAAATTGTTAGCTGGAATCCTGAATGTTTTAAAAAGCTATTTGAAGCAGAACATTTTAAGAATATTTAATTTCAATAGTTACTAACAGTGAGGGTCATTAATTCATAGAGATATTCAAGTTTCAATTTTGTTTTAGGTGGACCTTGCTGATCCTGCTTTCCCAAGGGCTAGTGGATACTGGTGGTTCGGTTGCAGATCGGCGAGTAAAGGGACCTTAGGTAATGTCCAATGGCTTGGTGAAACACCTTCGGAAACAACATTTTTGTCTGGAAGTCTGGAAGAGATCGGCGGCGATCTGCTTGGCGGTTCCGACGTCCATGGTGACGTAGGCGACATCATTTTGGATGCAGGTACTTGAGCTTTGATCGATTGGCAATCTTAAAAGATCAAGAATTTCTATACGATAAAGTTTGAGAATTCAAAGCCACGCTACCATCAATTTATTAATATAATGCCATAAATGCTGAATGATCAAATGTAGAATTTGGTTTTTAGTTTCGTATTTTTTTAATGACAGAAGTTCAATTTATCTTGATAATTTAAAAAAAAACTTTACAACGGATTTCCTTTAGCATTACAAGTACAAGTTTTTGATAGTGTTTTTATTATTTTGCAATTAGTTCTTGTTTTGAGTACGTAAGCATTATTGTATTTTTTTTATGATTGCTATAACACAAAGCTTGCCTGTATATACGATGGAAATAATAGCGAGTGCCTGGAATTCTCGACTTACCATTGCGAAAATTATTTTTCCAAAATTTATAACGCGTCTAAGCATCTTTTTTTGGAAAATAGGAGAATTAAAAAGTTTGGTGTCTCGTACACCTGGCTATTACTAGGGCTAGATCCGGGGGTGAGATATGCAAGCGGACTTGATTCCCCCAAAGATATAAAAAGCAATTTGAAGACCACTTTTGGTCAGTCGAAAATTCGCAAAATGTAAATTCCCGATAATTTAATGACGCGATTAACAGTTTTCGTGGCTGAAATAGAAGACTTCGTTTACCTTGGAACTATTTATTGCACCAACAAAATTACACGTATGTAACAGCAACGTGACGTCATAACAGTTTACACACTGATGACAATTACCTCAACGTTGCATCGTGTTTCCGGTTTTCCTTGAGTGTACTGCATCACGCCATAAAATCATCTCGGACATGATAAAACTGTTGGTACAATTGAGGAAGAGGCTCAAGATGCAGATAACTTGAATCCTGAATAAATGAGGCACAATATCCTTTATTTTTTCAAATATTATCTAATACACAGGTGCAGAATTGTACTCGAACAAGATTACTTCAATTTTCGTATTTCGTTATCCGTATATTAATTATTACCTAAAATATTATTAAATGCACCACTAAATACAAGTTCCATATAAACTGTATCCGGCAGTAAGAATTTTCAATTTAATTTCACTTGACTGCACTGATAACTGGCGTCACAATCGATAACGCGTTACTTTCTTAAATTTGTCAATACATTCTGTCAATACCGAACAGTCACTGTACTTACTCTTTTTCCATTAAACGACGACGTTATTTATTTACAAACTATGACAGGGATAAGAAAAGCGTGCATATCTCACCATCATGGAAGAAACGATGTTGCAAAAAGCAACAAAGAAAAATAATCTCACACGGTGATGGCGACACTAACCTGGCCAACAGTCAACGCACATATTCAATCATACAGTAACATTTAAATAATCGAAGCGACTAATTGCAAAGCACATAGCAAGTAACATCGCACCGAGTGTCAATCGTTTAACCCTGTCATCATTAAAATCATTAAAGTCATTCGTTTCATTCATTCGCCATTGTATAAGTTGTTATTGTGTTATCGCAGAGTCCTCATTGTTTCTATTCATTAAACGAAAACCACTCCTACGTACTGACTGGTAGGATCAAGTGTAAAAAATTGTTGTAGAGAATATTTTTGACTTTTCGCAATTTTATACAATCCTTGGGAAACGGCTAAGGCAACAGGGGTACCTCGAGTAATAATTTTGAATTTTCAATTACGAAAACCGTAACTGGCACGACTTTCGTAGAGACTCTGCCTTAAACGTAGTGGACGATATATTTTCCGAGATTAACATAATTTTGGTATCACTTTCGTAATCATTCGTTTAAAACTGAAAGAAAAATCCAATCCAAAAATTTAGATATTTGTCTTTCAGTTTTGAATTAACGATTACAAAAATGTACCAAAACGATTGTGAACTTTGCAGAACGTATTGTCAACTGTGCTCAAGAAAACAATCGTATTGCTTACGATTTTCATGACTGAAATTTCAAGACTACCGTGTCCGAGGTTCCCAATCCCACTTTCATTAAAATCATCTAGCCCGAAGTATCATTAGCCAGGAAAGGCGATGCCAATGATTTTCTGCAATGAGATCAAAAGCTCGAGAAATTTGCCATTGTCGAAAAGAAATGAAAAGGTTGTTTTTAAAAATGCATAACACTAGAAAGGAATCGCCAAAAAGCCGCCGTCGTCGAATCCAGAATCAAACCAGAGTAAATATTCTAGGTTAAGTTACTTGTTTCTACTTTCTGTTTTCTTTTTCTTCTTCCTTTTTTTCACGAGTATTGCATCCTTAATTATAGCGGTGCGGTTGTGGTTTTATCGCTACTCCTTTCCTCTTTTCTTTCTATGTCTTTCTTGCTATTATGTTTCACGATGGCCCCACTTCATTTTTCATTTGTTTCATCCGGGCGCATAACTGTGTAGCATATAATTATGAACAATTTTTTTGTCGCTTTACACGAAATTATTTTAAAACGCTATTTCGAGTCGTTTGAAAACGAAAGAACCGGTTCTTACAATCCTAATCTTTAATTTCACATTTATTTATAAATTTGTTACCCACTTTATATACTTAATTATTATTTATTATTAACGACGTAGATTCATCGTGATCATTGCTATTTCAATGTTTTTTCTAAACAGTGGAAATATCGATTAGACATTGCCAATCAAGTCTAGTCGGAATTTTCATTAATTTAGTCTAACAACGAAGTAGAAGATCATCGTTAACCCCAATGTCAAAAATCGGCAGTATACAATGCAAAATATAAATCGTACAAGCAAATGATGCAATCATGATGGTAAATGATTAAATAAAAAGTTCATTATTGCTTTATTTATATTTTACATTGACGTATCATAATGAAACATGATTCTGACAATTCTTTGTTCAAACCGATTTTTATGTCAGAAATTTGTAATTAATTGTCGATTATTGACATTGGGCTTTTTCTAATTAAAGAATCGAAATCATACATATGACAATCGTGAAGAATGAGACACTAGTCATTGCATGATTATTTAAAAAACTTTTTATTGACGTACACGTATGTGGTGGAACATCACGCGATGGCGCATAAACGTGTAGACAGTAAAACACATGAAGAAGAAAGAAACCAACACATTAGATGCATGGTTAAAACATGGCGGATGGCGGTTATGTTGTTTGGAACTTACTCTAATTTTTAAAAAACGTATCTTGTTCTTTATCTTTCCCTCTAACTGGCACCTATCAATTCCAGCATCTCGCATACCCCTCGCAAAGCTGCTATAACTTTAACATAAAGATCCGATGTACCTGAACTTTATAGAGGTCCAAGACCGAGATCTCTGAACTTATAAAATCTGTGATCCGCGTTAGTACTTTTGAAACTCGATATATTTATTTTTCATATAACGAACTTTCGATTAGTCATTTTGGGTTTTGCTTTGATATTATAATTTTTAGTATTTCGCGAAAATAAAGGTTGGACTCTTGGAATGATAAAGTATATCAAAAACATTTAATTAGTTGCTAATTATAACGAGACGGTATACCATTTTATAAGGTTGTTTTCTACGAGATCTTTGCAAGAGATACGAAGTCATTTTCATAAAAATTTTCTTCTTAGTTTTCCTTGTGGCTTTATAGACCCTATGTGGGAATGAAGTGCCAATTTTCCTCAAATTTCTAAGTAACCGAAGTTATCGAAAAAGTTAAGAAGAAGGAAAGTTAATTTTTTCTAATCGAAAAGGTTGGAACTCTCTTTACTCCAAATTATCCTTACCCATGTTCTTATTCCTTTTTCCACATACTTTCATTATAACTTTTGATTCTTTATTATTTTGCTGCACGTGTTTTACGATTCTCTTTTTATTTTATTTATTTAGTGCACGAACCTATTTAGAATCCATTAGATATGCGGCATGTTGCATTTTGAGTATTTTATATTTTCTTTTACGTCTCTTCTTATTTTTTTTTCTTCCCCTCGCAGTGAAATTTAAACAAGAAACTTATGTTCGTTGTTACAATAAATGTTTTTTTTTTAATTAAATTGCTACTTTCAATAACTTATTGCAAATAAGTTGAATGAAAGTCACATAATGGAAATCGTCATTTTGAATACTAAACATATATATATCTAATAAAATCGAACTAACATTAGTAATGCAAATAGAGCAATTAATATATTAATGCATAACTCAATTATAATAACGACGAACATGCAGCTTCTACAGAAAATAAGAAATTTCACTCGAGATTCCTCATTTTTAAGACTGGTTCACGTCTCCAATTTGGGCTCTAAAGTTGAGCACAAGTACAGTAATACTTGCACTATAAATTGTCACGATATAGAGTAATTTGTAAAAATGACGTACCAAGTACTTAAAAAATGTTCCATTTTGGTCCACTTAACTGCAAAAAATGGATCATGTGAACCGAGTCTGATTTATATTATCCAATTTTTACCATTTATCCAAAATATCCAATTTCCCAATCAGCGTCAAGCATCCTGGGCGTTACGAGTATTTACCAAGTTCATCAAGCGTGAACAATTTTCCAAAAGTATTCATGAAACGATCTTACTTCTCGTCTTGCAAAATAATGGTCAAACGTAAATAAAAACTGTATCAACCATTATGATAAATATTTGTACGTAATAAAACTCGAAACGTCCACACTCGATGACGCATCACTTGGCCCCGTTGAAACTTCCGACGAATTTAATCCGGGAAAACTCGTGCTTTCCAGAGGATACCAACTTTCGTTTTGGATCGTATGGATTCGAAAGAAAGTGAGCCAATCAAATACGGGCCCACGGCCTCATAGAAGTGCCACGAACGATCAAACCGAAAAACTAGAAAGAATAAAGAGAGCAATTGAACAGGCCGAGAAAGAGGGAGAGGGAGGAAAAAGTTCCAAACAATAGAAATCGCTGTACCGACGTGTCGCGCCATTTTGTCCCCTATTCGTGCTTCGCCGAATGCAGCGCCATCGTGCGGTGACAGCACGAGACGAACGTACGAAAGACCAATCACAAAACTTCGCGGCACAATGCGCGGCGAAGGAAATAAAAGCACGCTACGATTTTGAATGAAAATCTACAGGAGGCACCGACGAGGAGCTGGCAACGTCATCGAATCAGGATGCTGCCGGTTCAGGAGCCGGCATCGGCGTCGCAGGAGACAGTGCCTACTCGCGTTTGATCTTCGCCGTTGCGTCTAGTCTCATCGCCAGGTTCGTCGTTGCAACGTAAGACGAGAGAGGACCTTGAGACAATTCTCTAGACCCAGTCTGACGCGTTAAACCAACGGTCGACTAGGGAATTTTTCTTTGCCAAAGTCACGACTCGGTTACGGAGATGTCTTCCAGCTCAGCCATTCCAGTGACTCGAACTTTCGGGAAATATTATGGACGCGGCAAGTACCTACGCACTGAACTGTAACATATTGTGAGTCATTCTTAATGCGCAGATCGTAAAACGTGGAAGAACAGTGAATTGGGATGACGAGAGATGGTTGGGTGTGACCAATCGGAACTGGTGAGACGTGCAACGTCATACTCGATTGAGTTATGGGACTGGTCTGTGAAATCACGTGATCCATCTAAATATCAGATACTGATATCTTAGCAAATTTATTGACCCAGTGCCGTCTTCGTAACCAAATTTAATTGCGAATGATCACCCGACCTAGTGAAATATTGATATGAACTACAACAAAAAAAAATTAAAATGTTTCTAAGCTAAGGTGGAAGACATACTCGAAAGCTCATCCAGGTTAGATACGATCGAAGCGCCACCGACGGGAAAATTGCGAGGCACTTGGTGTGTATGAGTGTGTGTATATCTGTGCGTGTGTGCGTGCGTGTGCGACTGTACGTATATGTAATGTAATGAATGCATCTGCAACGTATGTGTGTTAGTCCAGGGGATTCCCAGTGGCTTTTGAATAATGTCACCCCAAAATGACAGTTAGATGACGAACTGGTGGAAAGCCGAACATAAACAAATCCTTGTGACATTTTCAGTATTTGAAAACTATTCCAGCGCAATACTTACGAATCTCTACGTTGCTTGGTATATCTAATTATACCTCGCCTCAGTGATCCATTTCAAGAAGCATCGCAGAGATTATTCCAAATTTCAAATCCACTCCAGGAAACGAATCCATTGCGTATCGTAATTGAGCAAACTTTGCAATATTCTCCTTTGTTTGACTTATTTATAAAGACACCGGTAGAATTAAGATTCTAGGAAATTAATGCGTGAGTAGGAAAGTCGAAAATATTATGATTTTAATATTAGCCTCCGTTTTTGTTTTTCGTTCGAATGGGTTAGTCTGAAAAAGATTACTAATCGATATTAGGCATTAGGAATTCATTTAGAAAAGCAACCGACATTCAATCATCCTTGATACCTGTGTTCATCAGCTTTATCAATTTTGAAAATGAGGTGATCAAATATACTAAAGTATACGCAATATTGTGCCTACGAAGAGCCAAGTATCATCAGCTGTACTTGTAATATAATAATGCGCATTGAAAGTTTCTTTAAGGGAAGGTTTTGTTGCTCACGTAATTGTAAAAAATAGTCTCGAAAGAGAAATCTAATTTATATAATTGTTAAATTGCCTTTGGAACGAACGATAGGTTAAAAATGTAAAACAATTATGGCGGAAAGTAATTCTTCTAAATAGAAGCTTGAGTTTCGATAGAAATAATTAAGAAGTGGCACGCAGAATGATTTCCCTCCACACTGCCTCCGTGAAATAAGCATAACCTCTTTGTCTTAACTTTTTTTAATAACCGAGATAACGACGTGTCGGCTTTCCTAACTACGGCGAAAGTTTACTGGCAATTATTTTTCTTTGCTACAATTATTTTATCAACTGACTGTCGAATCTACTAAGAACAATGAATGCAGCTGTAGGACAGTTAACTTGCGATTTAATTTACGTTATCAAACTTACTATTAAATATTATTAGCATGTGCATTTTCGTCTTTAGAAGGCACGCGCACGTAGAGCGACTTTGCAACATGACAGTAAGGAGCAAGTTCGGCTACTAGCTCAAACGACGAGTAAGAGGAGCAAGCGATCTATAAAAATTGGGAACTAGAAGGACCTGCGAAAATGTCTTGAAGGTTTTTTTCACATATAAATGTGTAGCCTGCAAGAATTGAAAGAATTGTTGAGAGTTTTTAAAATGTAATTCAGGGTCTTCGCCCAGAAAGAGTTACCTTGCGTATGAGAGTGCCTTAGAGAATATTTTTGTAATTAATAGGCTAGTTAAGTCCTCTCGAGATCACGAAGCGCCAACTATAAGGAGCATCTACTTTTTATTTTTTTTGTCTCCATTGTATTAGGGTCAAATAGCCCTGGGACAATGAAAAACACCCGAGCGTGTTTTCTTGTCCTGGATATTCAATTTTTCTATTTAATAGATAATCTTGCTCGTTACGATAAGAATTAATGCCAATTTCTTCTTTGAACGGAGAACGCGCTTTGTCCCTGGACGTCACAATTGTTCTTTGCATTTTGAGAATCTTTGTATCATTGGCAGTCGCTGCCTTGTAGAAAATTGAGAGTCTCTCCGACTGATTGTGAGAAGAGCCGAAAAATTTCGTAAAAGTTTCTACGGAACGATATTCCAGGGACGGAAGAACGAGTTTCCTGATTTTGCCTAATATTAAGCGTTAATACCTCCATTTCCTTATATCATAGTTACTTATTAATTGCGTTGCTGTATTATTTTTACTTCAATTGTTTACAATTAGTACTTACTAGCACTAAGGATTATCCAGTTGTTCTCTATTTTATTTCTCTTATTTCTTTTGTTCTTGTCGGGAGCATGAAAGGGTGGTGCCTTGTACCCGCGATTCACCAATATTTATTTTTAATAAACAATTTCTAGGAAATTCACGTTCAGTACGTTTTTTTGAATAACTCTATAATTAATTTATTACAAACTGATCGAAGAAAAACCGTAAAAACTGTATTCGGCGTACTTTCCAGATATAACAGTTTCAAAGTATGCAAATCAATTGTAAATTATAAGGCACGTATTCGCTGCACCGATCAGTAACGTAAAATTTACCATAAGATGAACGTTCTTTCAATGCTACCTTCGTGCCTTTCATTAGGCGTATTAAACCTACGTAAATAATGAAAGGCAAACCCATTATTGATTACAGTACATTTGCATATATTTATATCAAATCGTTATATGCTCCTCTTGTAAGATATTCGCATTCGAAATTCCTAAAATGATTGAACGATAAGTACCGTTAATCATTAACGTATATATTCTTTTTATCAAATGAAATTCCATATAATTATTTTTGTACAACTTTCGACGTACGTAAAAGACCTAATGAACGACTTATGATAAAGATAGAAAAGAATGTATAAAGAAATATTAAACAAATTTATTTATACTTATTTTTCGAACTCAATTAGAAATTCTTTATCAAATGCACATTATAAGTTACAAGCGTTAATTGATTTACGTATTAATCCAAAAACGGTTATACTATTTTAGATAAGTCTTAACGTGAACGAAAAATCTGCTGGTTACTTCCAAATTCGACGATAACATTTGTGGAAAATAAAGCGATTGTAATAAATGATAAGTTTTTAATAACAATATGGTACAAGGACTCTTTTCATGTTACTTTATTAAGTCAGGATGTCTAATTTTTCATATTGAAACTTGCCAAGCCATGGCATCCATTCCTGACTTGTAACATCTACATTGTAATATATTCACCAAGGTCATAAATGTATTGTATTAATAAAATTACATTTATTTTAATTTATTGTTGTTCTTTCATTTATGATTAAAGGGAACTGTACTTTGTATCTATGTACAATTGCAATTAGGATCGACGTGAGAAAGCTTTGTACCTTGAAATATTTGAACAAAAAGTAAGATCACCAGACTTATACTACTCAAACGAAATCATTCAACAGAATCTTGGTCCTTACAGATTCCAATTTTTCAGTTAATGTTTGGAAAATGTGTTACGCATTGATGAAAATAAAAACAGACAGTTTAGTGAAAGAAATACGACCACTCGTCTCTTAAGAAACATATTAGAAGTTAGAATAATAAAATAATATACGTGAGACCTTATGGTAGAATTTGGAACATATCGACCTCAGTCGATAATGAAGAAACCAGAAAATCGTCTCATCGTTGCAGCAATAGATTGGCCAGTATAGTATTTCCTGTAAATGGAATAAAATATATCACAGATCAAGTACAAAAAGTTCCTTGTTTGAAACTGGTGCAATTTTGAAAATTCATACTTCGGTCCTGGATGGTTAATAAAGTTGTCATGTGGCGACATCTAGCGGAATATACTGGTACCTCTAAACGGAAAAATAACAGTACGATTCGTATTTTCCCCTTTTTTCCAATCGGTTTACATATTCAAATCGTGAAACTGTAACGCAACGTGTTTTCCGTTGGTCCAATGAGATCTGTGCTTCGTAATTGTGTTGAAGATGCTGTGCATGTTGAACAGACTACTGATTATTTGCGAGGCGCGTGACAGACATGAGACAGAGACATACGACCTTTTTTCTTTGCATTTTCAAGGTTACGTGTATGTTCAGGATCCTTAAACGGAGTATAGATCAGAGCCAACGTATATCAGGAAGCAAATTCGTTCGGAATAACTCCAGGAATGTTAATAGTTTCCATAAAAGGTGAAAAATACGTTTTTCCGCTTGTGACGTCATAATTCAAGATGGCCTATGTGGGTATAAAGAATGATAGTTAACACCGTGTAACTCCTGTATGTCAAAAACAAAAGAAATGTGCTAATTCTCCGTAAAAGCTATTACAAAAAGTTATAATAAATAACTTTTAACCAGTTCGGATAACTGATTTTATTTGCAGGATTTATTTGGGGTACACAAGTATAGTCGGTCAACGAGTATAATGTATTTTTTTTCTTACCAGATCGAAAGCAATGAAATCCTTAAGTCATACGTAGCTTTCCATAAAATTGCTAATAAAATGCTAAATGAAAAAATATACGATTCAGTACGAAATTATGCGCATACACAATTTATAACATAAATTTTAAGCAGAACCAGGTGTGGCTTGATAGAGATTTTATTGTTTTCGATCCGTCAGAAACCACATTTTAATTGTGAACCGACTATAAGTACACAACCTGTGTAATTTCAGCAATTCATCCGAAATTTGACATAATGGCTAATGCATATTTAATTTTTCAAAACCCCGTAATTTTAGTTCGATTAAAAAATATCGACCGATAAAATGCTAACGGATATTATACCTGCAGTCAGAATGTCTGCCGACTGTTCGAAATACCGACAGGATGTAGACAGTATACTGTAGTACAATAAACGACAGGAAGTCTTCAATATTTGAAGGCTAAGTGGCAATGCAACTGGACAGTCGACCACAACGTCCCAACGTCAGTTTTCTATTACAGTAAAACCGATTTTTGCTTAATGTGGAAAATTGGAGTACAGCCGCATAAAGGTGGGGGGGGGGGGGGGGAGGTGTAACCCTGAAAGCCCTGAATTATGCACCATTAAAATTGAAAAAAGAAATACGTATAATCACTATGATTATTTGATTTTCCTCGAGGCCATACTCTTTACTTTTTTGGAATAAACCCCCACTTCAATTTTTTTAATCATGAACCAGTGTTTAAAAATACTAAAAAATCCCACAAAGAATCGCATTTCAAAGTAAAAGAGATCTTAATCGGTATTTCTCTATCAAAATAAGAACGTATGCACCGTACAAGTATACTGTATAAAAAAAGCATATATTTTCTATGAAAAATATCATAAGACTCCAAGTCCTGAAGGCACCCAATATAAGCACATTATACGAAGAAACTAGGATGGTTCAGCAACCCGATTCCCGGACGTGTATGGCAAAAGCGCAGCGACACAATGCACTTTTGACTTAAAGCGCTCGCATTACCATCCGGGCCGGCACGCGACTAGAATGCAGGAAACGACAATCCCACAGAGTTCGTCTTCGCTTCTGTCTGTCTGTTTGTACCTGAGACCGTCTGCCTGCACGCGTCTTAAGGAAGCACGCAAGTGTGTACAATTGTTAAGACTACGTCCTCGCCGTATACCGTCACCGTGTGTGAACGGAGAGGAGCCAATCGCGCATGCGTCAGACAGGTGTAAACCTCGTAAAAGCAACAGGTAGTCTTTTGGGGTCCTTCTACTTTCAAATTTCAAAGATCCCGCAGTCGAAGTTCGGTTGCCGGTCATTGGCTGATCGTAACGGAGCCAATGCGGTAGGCAGTTTCGAGGTGAGTCGTAGAGTGGAAGGGAAAAAAAGTAAAACCAACCGAGAAGGAAGGTAGTGCGAGACTCTCTTCGTTGTAGCCGGCAATCGGGATGCTACGTAGCCGTGTCGTGCGTGCCTGCTTGTGTGTACTGATATACTCCAAGGAAGAGTGGTGCTGAGGTGCGGCGTGGCTTCTCGGTCCAGAACGAGTTGCAGCTTTCGTTGCTGTTACCTGCTCGAGTCCAGCAGTCGTGTCGCGACTCGCGTGCAATGTCGTGTGTTCGTTCGATCGGTGTGAACGTGTAGCCTTGACGGGCGCCAGCCAGTCAGCCAGCCAGCCAGCCAGCCAGCTAGCCAGTCTACACAATACGTACCTAGTTACACAGGACCTCTAGGTGTGGATCAAATGCACCTAGATCGAATTCTCACGTTGTGAACTACGTTGAGACGGTTTAAAGGCTGCAGGATTCTGACCGACCGGCGGTAATAAGAGAATCGACTGGACTCGGTCGGAAAGACGTTTCCATCCGGTAAACACAACTCAGTCTGTGGGACAATTGGATATTTCTATTATGCTAGCCAGGTACGGTGATCGTCAGTACGGATGCTCCTTGTGGTAGAATTGTGTCTCGCACACCATGTCCACGATCGACGTGGTTCGTCAGGCTGGCCAGCAATCCAGTGTCAACACTCCTGACGAGGACGACGAGCACCAGGGGTAAATTATATATACCTTTAGAAATTGTACAAGGACCTGTACCGAAATGCAGTTATGTCATTATCTCTTCATCAAACGACTCCAACAGTATAATCTTAGGTCTGAAAATCTTGATATCTACCCTGTCCTAAAAGAGGCCTAATTGTGATCCTTCAGTTATTTTCGAAGGTTAGGGTAGGTACCACTAGGGTCTAACCCTCGAGTCTTAAGACTTGGAATCCTCTTCTACGCGTCATCTTGACATCGTCATACCACCCCGAGTGCGTTCAACTCGCGCGAACCGCGAAGAGCGAAGAGTAAAGGCGTGCTCTCAACGCTCATCCAATGTCAATGACTGCTCCTTGCGAGGTTGACCTCTCTATTCGCCACGGGCTTTTCCCTTCTTCTTCCGAGATCTTCGCGATGCTGAATGGACACGACTGCCAACTCATTTTCGATCGTTCCTCCCTTCGTTTCTTGCCCAGCCGTTTGACCTTGGACTATCGGAAGACGGAAAACTTCCAAGTAGGTTGCTGCCGCCAGTCTGAATCCGTCCTGGCGTCTCGTTGGCGCGTTTGGTAAGAAGCCTGCCGCGAGTGCATAAGAGAACGCATACTCGCTCACTCACATCAAACATACCTAGCATACGTACATGTACCATATGCATTTTGCTGCGCGTTTTGTCGCGCGCTAATGAAAACGGCGCATAGATTGAACTCCCGCCGCTTCGCGAAACTAACCTTAAACCTTAAGGTTGAATAACGGTGCTTCTACGTCGTTCATACATACATCGCTCGTGATTGCTATTGCAGTTCTCTCCTCGAAACCTCTTCGTGGTGCAGTTGCATTCACAGGCTATGCATCGTACAGGCACCGGAAATCACGAACCTGTCGCGACTGGTATGATACGCACTGGCCAGTTCTAAACAGAATACGTTACTGGTAGGGATAATCATGACATTACTGATCGAACTTAATACTCACAGTATAGTATAGAAAAATCATTCAAGCTTGTACCAATGATAGCAGTGTACCCATATATATATATAACGAATATCTTTATTCCTCATTAAACGTGCTGTGCGAAATCATTGTTCGCGCTGCAAAAAACTTTTTATCGCACTCAATTCTTACGCAATGATGTTTAATCTACAAACGCTGCCAGATATCAATCTGTAAATATTGTATGTAAACACCGCGTAGTAACGAGCGCAAGATTATTTGCCAGAACGGAAACTCAGCGTTGTTCCTATGGATGTGGACGAGGAAACCGGTCGCCGCGGATCATCCTGCACACCCACAGGAGAAACCGATCGTCAATTCTCTAAGTCGTGGCTCTCTCGACTCTTCGATCTCTTTGTATCTTACAAAAGTGGCCTACGCCTCCGGCACAAGCTCTACGCGTATACAGATATAGTAGACAGCTACTTGGAAGGGATCTATAGTGGCGTATGTAAAAGAGAGAGAGAGAGAGAGAGAGATTCCAGCCCACGTTATAGAAACGTTGTAAGGAGTATACCTAGTTGCGGTGGTAAGAAACGGCGCAGACGGACAGACAGTAGGTATAGGTAACTCGTGCGAGGTAGACAGTAAATAACTATATGACATAAGTAAAGAAGTATCAGACAGAGATAGTAAATGAGAAGAAGAAACTGTATAAGCTTAGAATAAGTAGTAGGCAGTAGTAGTGACTATATACTTCCAAAGTCCCACTCGAGTGAGTCAAGGAGTCTTAGGCTCCGGTGCAAGTAGCAGCTCTCCTTACGAAGTGTCTCCTGCGACCTACGGCCGTTATGGTCATGCCTGATGCCGCCTCGTGGTGTCGCGGAGTGGCAGTAGTCTGCAGGACGGTGCATCGGTGCACGTGCACGGCAGTGGCTCGACGTAGGACGAGGTGCACGCCGGACGGGGACGAAGGATGCTGGCTGGAGAGAAAGGTCTCGGTGAGACGTAGAGAGACGTCGGGAGAGAGAAAGAGAGAAAGAGAGAGCACGGTCGACTCCGCAGAGAGGGAGAATCGGGATTGGGAATACCTACGCTACCTTAAGTCACGGAACGCCCCCGCTATGGGTCCCTCGGTACCTACTACAGCGACTCGGCCAAGCCGCAGTCCCGTCGGATCGCACGGTTGAACCGATACGCCGGTATCGTATTCGCCTATTCCGGCGCGACGCCGTTATTAAGTAGCGAGACGGCGAAACGCGGCTTAAGGTCTCTAAACTCTTGGCTAGGCACTAACGCGCTATCACCTGACTGACAATGACACTGTAACTTGGATTAATACTGTCGGTGGGAAGTTACAGGCGATAGAATATCGGTGTAACTGTTGGAGCTTGGGTCGAGCTCGGTTCGGTTGAGAAATCTTGGAACGGAAGGTGAAGCTGGTGAATCACGATTTTTCAGGAGAGCAAGGAACGAGATTCAGTATACGAGGAGACGCGGACAGTTCAAGTCGACGGCCGAGAACTCTGCTACTCAGGGCCGTAGGTGCGCGAGATGCGGTGCCCTCTTTGGTAGGTTTCATAATACTGGGGCACCGTGCCCCCGATGCAGGCAACGAGTGTGCCAGCAGTGCCGGGAGAACAACAGAGCCCAAGGCGACAAGGGAAACTTCTCCAGCGACTGGATATGCTCCGAGTGCTATGAACTATCGTGAGTTATAACTCAGTCGTTCTTTCTTCCTTTCTTATGCAATTACGAGTACTCTCGGTGATTTGACTCCTTCCAAACTCCACTTCACGGGATACGTGCCCTTTTTCAGAGAGTTCGATGCCGTCACGGACGACTGGATGATTGATCTCGACAGTAAGAAAACTGCCGGAAGGAAGAACTCGCCTTTAGATATATTGAAACGCAGCATCCGACGCTCCTGGACCATTAACGGTAACATTTGGTTTCTTAATGTAACGGTTCTTTATCTAATTGTGCAATAAATATACGATTTGCATTCTTCACGCAGGCCCGCCAAATCGCTGGTCCGCTGCTAGAAAATCTCCGGAATTACGAGCTTATCGCAGCCTTCCTATAAGACGACAGGATTACAGGGATATCGTGGGTGAGTCCTCGTATCCCAGGATCACGAACGAAGATCTAGCGAAGGACCAAGAGTACCTCATTGAATCGAACGAACGTGCGACCTTTAAACGAAACGAAAACTTCACTGTCTATGAAAAAGAGGACCAAGTGCCATCGAACGAAGTCACAAAAACTAAGAAAAACGATAACCAATCGAATAGTCCCCTTAATATTAAGCCTGGGGAGGATCAAACGCCTCCTAGGGTATCCTTAATAAAGCCACCAAGGATACTAACAAAGGTTGCTACACCAGAAAACAAGCAAGTCGTTAAACATGGCGAGAGAAAATCGAATATTCCCATATTTCGAAGAAGTTCCAAGGAGTTCGAGGACATCAGGAGTCCTCAGGAGTCCGCAAAACGATCCTTGATCCCCCAAAGGTAAACCGTCAGCCTATCATCTTTGCATTAATGAACTTAAAAAATAAGTAGCGTTTGTTCCAACAGATATCGAGGCAGTACAGACGACCTCAGAAGAAGTCGCGAGGATATCAGTGTCCCCAGCTTGATACCCAAGTTATTCGCTCCCCGGACGAAGGAGGACAGACTCAAACGTCAAGACAGTCGAGATGAAATATCTCCCAGAGCTAAGGACGATAGATTGAAGCGCCAAGATAGCAAGGACGAGATTCGCCACATACCAAAGGCGAATCGAAGGGATCCAAAGGACTCGAGAGACTCGAAAGAAGACTCTAGGTCCTTCCAGTTTTGTCAAACTGCCAGGGAGGAGAGTAAGACCGGGATAAGGATCTTTCGACGAGACAGCCGTGAGGACGTGGGTAGAGATAATTTATGCCTGAACGCCAGCGTCGGCGTATTGAGAGGGAAGCAAAGCAGCAAAGAGGATAGACTCGAAGGAACGGAGGAACGCGTGGGTGAGGAATCGAGATCGAAGCCGTTTTCCAACGAGCAAACTGGACCAGCTATCAAGACTTCGAAAAAGGACGTTGTAAAAAGTCCTGAGAGTAAAAACGCGAATAACGAAACGGCGAATAACGAAACGAACGAAACGGTGAATAACGAAACGAAGGAAATTGCGAACAGTGTCGAGGAAACGAAGGCGGTTAAGGATCCACAAGACATGGCAGACGAGTCGAAGCTTGAACAGTTCAAGGTCGCTGAGACGAACGCGCTAGGTGAAGCTAAGACAACCGAGAAAACGAATCAAGCTGGTCTCTCGACTAAGATGAAAGATGAAAAACCGGATACTTGTAAAACTGAAAAAATGGGAGATTTTTCGGAATCTATTGGAACTCTTGATGCCAGTGAGGGTAGTGACTACGTTGACCTGGATGTTGCTGTCACCACTCCTGAGAAACGTACCAGTCTCGATCCACTTCAGGGAAAGAGAATAGATGAGTTTCAGGTGGTTAGTAAATTAATGCAATTAAATTGTTCGGTCTTAAAGATCCATATATATATATTAATTGTGCGATTGAATAACTATTTCGAATTATTCATAGGAAGAGATTAAATAAATATCGTTTTGAACAGGTCCGACGGAAGTTCTCCAAAGAAGAGTTTTCCAATCCCGACGATACGGATGATACACCAAACAGGCGTTGCTCCAGTGTATGTTTCATATCCCATTCAAGAGTAAAATATTAATGAATAAGTGAATGATTGAAAAAAATAAATATCATTAATGTCGCAGCACTTATCACCAGAAGCAAGTCCTCTGAGTACAAGATCATCCAGGTACAGTCCTCGCGAAAGCGAAAGTGAACCCACGCCAGCCTTACCACGCAAAACAGCCGGTGGTGACTCCTCGCTCTCTTCACAACGAATAAGAGATGCTATCACAAGAACACGAAGAGAATCAAACAGCAGCGCAAGATACGAAAGTAGCGGAAGCGAGAGTGTCAAGTACGTTTACGAGCTACAGCTCCTAACCACAAAACAGATCCATCCCTACTTAGGATAAATTTCATTGTTACCAGACTCAGCGAATCCGGTCTGCACGGATACACAGACTTGGCAAGAAGAGTCAAATTCAGTGGAAGTGGTACAGGGCATCTAACCGGAAATGACGAGGTAGTACAACGAGACAGCGCCACCAGCGCAGGCGAAGACGAACCCCACGACGATTCTCATAATCGGGATCCCAGAGGAGGTCCTGGTTCCAACCAAGGCAGACCTATACTCCGCAGACGTAGGCAGTTCGACTCGCAGGGTGAGTCCCACGAGTACCTGTTCCATTATTTTTCACCAGTAAAACTTGATCCTGACAAAAGAAACAATAAAAACCCAAGGTACTAAACACATACCCAATAACTTCCGCTCTCCTTCGCCTCGCCATAATTAATTCATTGACCAAAGGCAAGTGCAAGTTTCCCATCTACATGCCAGACCATATACGAACCAGTTTCTTATGCCAATATAATAAATAGTTGATCAACGCGTAACCAGAGGCATATGGCAATTCGCAATAGCAGTTGACTCATCGATTTTCGAAGCCTTTCCAGTAGTGAACTAGGTTCTGGTCAGCCGATATATCCAGTCCCGAGGGTGGCATATGGCGAGTAGCACGACGCACTAGAATCGAGAAAAACGCCAGTCGAACACCTGGTGTGCGATGCCAATTAGACTAAACTGAACGCCACTTTCCCCGAACGCGTGTAATAAGACTCACAAATTTTGTGCACCTACGTTAATTAACGCGCTACTACGCTCCGCTTCCTATTCGTGTTAATTAAATCGATCTTCAACCAAATCTTATTCTCTGCCAGTAGAATCCTCCCAGTGACAAATCATGAACATCAGGAGATTACTCGAATTACTGATTACCGTTGCTTTATCCGTATACTTTCTTCTCTTTTACGCTGCAGCCTCCATAGTTTTCTATCTACTATGGACTAATCATTGATTACAAGTTGTACACTTTTATTTCTTATTTTTTTAAAAGATCACCAACTTCATTGGAACGGAATTAAAATATTATTAGTTATACCATTTGACGTAGTACGACCATCAAAATTACTCTAGTGTCTTGTCTTACTGGTGAATTTGGGTAGCTCATCCGGAGTCCTACTACCGTTCCTTCTACTATCAGCAAGCACTGCGCGACAGCTATCGGCATCACTGTAAGTAGCGAGTTAAAGCAAGATAGAGTATATAGAGAATGAACGTAGGTAGAACAGTGTGACGACGTCCTGTTCCAAGGTATAGTCGACTCGCCTGTAATAATACCGGGCGTGCTATAATAACTGGTCTACCGGTAACAAAACCGGATGCCTGTTTGGTCCTACGACGAGTCCCGTACCTACACAACGTGAACTCTCAAGCAAAGGGAAATAATAGGTTAGATTCTTAGGACGACTTTCGCAATTACTGCAGCCAGTGGTCAAAGAATTCAGAGTGAAACACAGAGCCACTGTGTAAACTGAGCATTGTCTACCAGTACCGATCCGCTGGCAACGTATCACCCTATATGATAGCTGCACTGTGTCGAATCGACTATAGCGTAACATGTACACGGCGATGCTATAGTTTTAGTGATATGGGCTATAGCACAGGTGTCTCGTGGAGCCAGGTTTCAGTTTAGCTGTGCTAGCCCACGCGAACTGATCGGTCCCTGGACAGTGTCCCGCAGTACACAGAGAGAGAGAGAGAGAGAGAAAGAGAATAGTATAGTATAGAATATATAGTAGTATAGTTCAAAAGGTCACGAGTTTGTCAGAAAGAAAAAAAATTAATGAACAGATCGGATCAGAAGATTATAAATTTCCGTGAAAGAGCTTTGAAATAAGCGTCATCTGTGTTGGTGGTTTCTTATCGGCTGCGACATTCGTATGTACGAAAAGCTTATTATATACATGCTTATCTTTGAATTTGACTTTTCTCGAAGAAACTTGTTGTGCGTCTTTGAACGGTTCTGAAAGTTGAGCTGATTTTGGTACTCATGGGGATACGAGGATGGCCCGTGCCATTGACCAGGTAATTCATTAGCGCGTTAAGCCGAGAACACCCTGTAGCGTGACGGGAATGTTTTTGAGAGCATTCTGTGGGTTAGGCTTCGGTAGCCTCTTGGCCTAACGTCTAACGTCTTCGGTCTTCTGATCACGCAACGTAAACTTTAGTCAACGTTCAGGCCACTTTGCGCGGAGTTCATTTGAAAATCACTTGCTCGAGCAAGCTTGGTCATTGATACAGAGGTGAATTACCCTGTAAAGGGCGGCTTTGAATCATCGTGACACCTGTTTCCTTTAGATGGTCTGCGCATGCGCTTTCCGCTGCTAGTACTTTTTGATAATCTCCGTTGGAGACTCGTTATCTAATCAGTATTCTCACAATTGAAAGAACTCTTCTACACGTGAAACCGTTTAAATATTATTATTTATCTTGTATTATTTCTGTTCGAAGGTTCACGACGTAGAGGAAGATCACACGCCAGAGGTTGCACGGAGGAATTACAGAGTCTTCAGACGCTCCATGTAATCAGTCGAGGTGGTCATCGGCCGCGTAGTCCATCAGGAGTTCAGGGTCAGGGTCAGGGTCAGAATCCAGAGCAGCCTATAGTAGACTATCGTCGTCTAGTCTTCATCAGCTCGGACTCCTCGTCGGGACGCGAGGAAGACGACGCGGACAGCAGTTCCGGTTCCTCCTCCCTGAACGGGTTGCCTCGCGGTACACACGTCCAGGGATTGGAGGACTGCGATTGGGATTACTTCGAGAGTGGTGCCATTCCTTTGCCTGCTGGTATAGCCGTTAACGTAGGGAGTGGTAACGTCGGTAGCGAGAACGTCGCTCAAGATTGGAGCTGCTGTCCTGGGCGAGGATCATCTGCCTGTCAGGTGAGACTCTTTGATCTACTTGGCCTGATTGGTGTAACTAATCGATATGATAGTGAGCGGAATTACACGTTGTCTATTTATCGATTGACGTCAATACCGAGGTACCTTGAGTAGAATTTGTTTTTTAGGCTTGTGGCGGTTCCCGTGGTGCTAATGTACTTCCGGTACCAGTACCTATCCCGGTTCCAGTTCCTTATCCTGTGCCGATTCCTGCCGCTCTGTGGACTGGAGAGTTTGCTGCGTCGTCGATGATTGGCTGTGGAACCCCAGCGGAAGGAACACTCCGATTAAGAGGCGATCCTGCGGCTTCGTGGTTTACTTGGCACCCGAGATTCAATCACCCTTTACAAGGTACCAGAATAGATCCGAGACTTACTGCTGCATCTTTCGATCCCGTCACGTTCTCCTTTGGTCCGGAAATCAGCACGCGGTTTTCTAGCGAAGCTACGGAAACAAAACCTCCCGAAGCAGGTACCTCGACTTCCGCTACGGAACCGAATAATCCTGTTTCTGAAACTTTCTCGAAAGTCGACGAGAGTGGTACAACTAATTTGGAGACTACTAAGGAGGAGACGACTTCGTCTAGCACTTCCGGAAGTAACAAAGAGGAGCAGCCGAGTTCTTTGAAGGACCAGCAAAGTCTTAAGGACGTATCCTGCGAGGACAAGGATTCTAGAAAGAAAGAGGAGGACGAAGATAAGACTCAAAACTCCTTATCATCTTTTAAGTGTGAAAGTAGAAGTCAGAAAATGTATAGACACTCTAGGGGAGACTCCGGAAGCTCTTCGGGAAGGTCTTCCGCCGATAGTAGTGACCTCGAGGACTCGGCGTCTCACCACTTCTCCCGTGTCTTTGTCGTGAACGACGATTCCTTGACCAGCGATAACGACATCGAGGACAATGAGGATTCCGACTCGGCCAGGGAAGGTGGAATTACTTTGAGAAGGGTTACAGCCTTACCAGAAAATGAACCAGTAATTTTACGTCATGTCAGACTCCTCGACGAAGACATGGACATTGATAAGGCTCGCCATGAACAAGAATCCAATGATTCCGATACTAGTTCGGACGAGATATCAAAGAAAGATGAGATGACCTCTTCGGAAGACTCGGCGGCTGTAGTCGACAGTCCTGCTAGTGACAGAGCTTTGCAAGCTGGAGGAACTAATGAAAATCAAATATTCAGAAGATACAATTTAGAAGCCAGCGAAACTTATGTGGCCGACACAAAGAATTCCTCCGACGATCAAATTCGATTGAAATCCGTCAAGATACTTGATCCAGATAGCATCGACTCTACCACTAGTTATACCCTCGCTGGTAAAAGTTTACAGGAACACTATTCGACTAGTAGTAGCAGCGTGATAAGTAAAGAACACCTGCCGTTAAAAGAATCGGTAAGTCATCGGATATCTGTGACTGATTGGAACGGTGCCATAGTACCAGATTCACTGGAAGCCGTCGAGTGCTCCGATAACGTTCATCCAACAAAATCCGAAGATACAACGAAGGACGGTAAAGAGGAAATACGTAGCGACATCTGTGAACGGGAGATCGAATCTGATCTACCTATAAGTTGCGATAAGGGTACATCACGAGCAGATAAGACGATATCTGTATCATTGGCATTATCAGCCGCAGTGCACGATGAAAGTCTAAACGGGATAATGTCGAATTTGAGTATCATAGGAATTTCGAGTGCAAGTAGTGAAGCTAATACTGGTAGCGAGGTGAGCAGCGATGAACTACACGAATACGAGTTATCACCAGGACCAGGAACCACATTCCTCTCGGAAGGCGACGGTCAAATCCTGTCTGCCGTGAACAATGAACTTGTATCCAGACGATCCGATCTTCCTTCGATCATTGACAAGGACCTACCGTACGAACATCCTCAAGTCCTTGGTGCACCTGTGCCTAACGAAGAATACCAGCTACATCCAAACGAGTCGAGTGAAGAAAAAATAAATCATCAAGCCGAAAGTGAATCCACATCAGCAGGACCCTATTCAGAGAATGCAAATGACTTCGAGGCCAATTCCGATCCACGAATAGTGGTAACGGTTACCCAGGAAAAGGCAGAATCAGCTGAAAGAGCATGTAACAAGGAGTGCGAGCCAATGAAATCAAGTGCGGAACCCGATCAAAGCCACAATGTGAACGATATAATATCCAGCAAGATTCATGAGATTTTCAAGAGTGTAGAAAGCTGCCATGGTAAGGTAGGTGAGGCGAACCACGTCCCGAAAGAGACTGCGTCGTTGGCAGCGCATGACGAAAGCCGGCCGGTGAGAGGCGAGCGGCCCGATTCACGGCAGGTGGGAAGTGGAAGTGGGGATATCGAAGGTGGCGGATGTGTCGGTGGTGGTAGTAGTAGTAGTAGTATTAACACCACCAACAGTGGTAACGGTAGTAGTATTAGCACTGGCGGCAGCGCCAGAGAGACGGATCGCGAAGCAGCAAGGTTTCGCTCAGTCGAGCGACGCCCGCCCACACGGAAGGATGGCGTCTCTTCTGGTTCGTCGTCGAGTGATTCCGCAAGAGATTCAGCGAACTCTCCCTCGAACAAGTATAGGAGCCTCGTGATGATCACGCAAGGTGCTTATCAGCCAGTGAGCGTGGTCACTTCGGATACGACTACGCTCCTGCAACCTGACGAAGAAGGCCACGGCGTTGCACCACCTCAAGGACTGGCCGGATACTTCCAGCTGGCGCTTGAGACTAGTGCCGAAAGTCCGAGAAGTGGACACGGACCCAGGAGGCCCCTTATGGTCAAACGAACCCAGCAGAGTCAACCAGAACCAGAGGCTGATAGTGGTCTCAGCGTGGGGAGTGCCAGTGAGAGCGATGACGTGCAATCTGTGAAAAGCCTTTCTAGGATCGTTCAAGCTGCCTCGGGCAATGAGCAGAACGCTCCTTCAAAATCGGAGTCCGAAACAATACCTCGTGTACGTGGTTCTCCTATCAATTCTACGAATAACGGTGTTGTGATACTCGAAGAGGGTCTTGCCGATGATGATTCTTGGGTCGAGGAAGTATCTCACGATGAAGAAGAGCAGGGTGCCACCACGGCTACTGAAGAGAGTTCCGAGGATGAGGCTAACAACCTTGGAGATCGCGAGGAAGAGCTGCGTGGATATCATAGACAGGCTATTGACTTTACGTTACATACTATCGTGGAGGAATCGTGTGAGGAGAGCGAAGCTGAGCCAAGTCTGGCTATTGGCAGTCCCAGAAAGCAAAGACCTCCTTCGGCATCCGAATTGGAAAAATATTTCTTCTTTGGCCTTGGAGAAGGTAACGTCAGTCTGGGATCGAGAGAAGTCGACAGCCTCTCGGAGACGTCTTCGATCTATTCGGAAGGTCTCGAATCGCTTGGACAGGAAGAGGCGCCAACCGCGGGTGATAAAGCTTCTGGTGAATTTCTCAACTCTTCCAGGCTCGAAAAGTACTTTCTCTCTGAGTTTTTAGGATTCGATCAGGATAGAAGAGATTCGGATGGTTCCGTTGGAAGCGACTCCGAAGGTAGGCCCAGCCCGGAACAGCGCAGAAAGCGTCTTGTTAGGGCAAGAGGTACTGGACGATCTCACAGCTCTTCTCTGGACAACCTATTAGCCTTGGCCCAAAGTTCGCAGAACCTCAGCTCACAGAATTCTCTACAAGATCTTAGTCTGAACCCCGACGGTCAGGAAACTCAATCGGAAGGCTCTTCTACAGAAACGGATGGTGCGGAAGATCAAACTCCAGCTTTCGGTACGGATGGGCAGTTTGATACGGTAAAACGTAAGAAGAAAAAGCCCAGAAATCTCGGCACGCAAAGTCCTAGAGTAACGGAAGATAGGAACAAGACCCCTGAGCCACGGGAAATCGTTGAGAGTCTTGAAGTCGATCCTGAAACGGTGAATTCAGAGGATGAGAGATCCAAGACTCCGCAACCAGAGGCCGCTCTGTTCTCGTCATCCTCTTCGCAAGCTGAACAGGCACGTAACCCGGTCATTCTTGGAGAGGTAGTTTCGGCCAGGAACAAACAACAATCTCGCGATTCAGGGTTCATTGGAAGCTGTGATGATTTGCTGCAGCACCAAAAGACCCCAGGAGATAGTCTATTGTCGGGTAATCAGGAAGCTAAGGATTGTTCTCAGAATGCAGAAAACGAAGGTGCTCAACGTGAGAAGAATAATTCTGCAAGACCAGAGGCGCCTTTGGGTCAGTCATCGTTAGCACCACCACCGAATGCTTCTCTCTCGAGAAAGGACAGCTTCAACAACTGGTCGAGCGACGAGGAAACGAACCTTATGATGTCCAAGATGCGTCAATTTTTCAAGACCATGGTAGCTAATTCCAATGGGCAAAACCAAACGTCCAGCGGTGCGTCGCCTGCTCCAAGTCCAAGATTATCGGGAACGTCGCCTAAACTAAGATTGGGATCACAAAACCGTACTAAACCACCACAATTAGTATACTTCGAGAACGAACTAACCAGGCTGATGAAGACAGTCCCAGGAATCCGGGACGAACAAGTGCGTGAAATTGTAGAATATCTAAGCTCGGAAGATACCTGGTCGGACTCGTATGACAGTTCAGATTACACCAGCTCTGATCTGGAGGGTGCCGGTGCAGGAGGTCGTCGCTCAGCACTACAGGAACAAATATCCCAAAGTTGTCAACAAATCATCAGTAAATTTGATACTAGTACCGACCTGCTGTCCGACAAAGAAGACAGGTCAGCCAGTGCAGCTCCTCCTCTAGGCAGAGACACGGCATTCGTATATCAGAAGCTTGTGCAGAGTTTCACGAAGATGGCCGGAGACGGTGTCAGTTCTGATGCCAGTTCTACGCCACATAGCAGTCCTCCTCTAATAGCTAAAGTGATGCATCACATTGGAAGTCGTTTGGTGGCTCTGATGCATGAAGTATCAGAAGGTGGTCCAGCAGTTCAGCCTCCAGCTTCGTGGAGACGTTATCCCCAGCATCATCGTACACCATCTTCGGCTTCTACTACCGAAGACGATGATTCCACCTCAGATTCTACCAACCCTCCAGTTCACCTTCAACTTCCTAGATCCAAATCTCACGATCCTTTACTTTTACTAAATGGACATCCTGCTGCTGCCGGCCAGGAAGGCGAAGAGCGTGAAGCTAGTGATTACGAAAGGTTCTCCTGGAGAGGCAGCTTCGAGTCAGCCCTGATGGCTGCCGATTCAAGAACAAAACTTAGTCTTCTCGCCTGTTCTGGGGATGTGAGTGCTAGTGCAAGTGCGAGTGCCCTGGCAATGGCTGCCAAACGACGTAGTGCCGGTGACCTGCTCTTCAATCCAAAGAGCTTTTCCAGGGAGCAGCTCGACCGAGTTCGCAGTTGCGGATCAATCGGTGGTGGCAGTGGCTCGATAGAAGAGAAAATTTGGAGCAACAGAAGAAGATCATCTGTCCCAGACGCCAACACAAGAGGAGAATCCGGTGAGTCGATGTTATCAATTTTTCTAGGGTCCTTTAGGTCGTGGCTTCGATCTGAGAGGCAATCATTCAGAACTCTTATTTGACGCTAAAAGTGTCGTTTTAGTTCCAAGTTCTTTACATACACATAACTGACAAACAACAACGGGATATCAATATACTTCAATATTAAAATGGCGAGACACCGTTAGCAGTAAAAGCGAATCCTAAACCAGGCTCAAGATCTCTATCGAACATTGTATGCCTGTCGCAGGTGCTTCTGCTGGCGATGACGATACAGAGGATGAACTAGAATACGCAGGAGATTCCAGAGCAACGACTCTTCCTCGAGGAATGCAGGCGGCTGCAAATGCAGCAGCAGCCGCGACGAATTCCCTGCCCAGGTTACCAGCCAATGCATCTGCAGCTCCTGGAGGATCATCGAACATGCACAAAGCCCACAGTGTCCACCATTTTCTTCCTCAACACACTGGTGTCAAATCTGCTCGATATCGTCCACCAGGATTCGCTCGTAATAGCCTTGGCAATGCTGGAGTTGGTCCAAAACGTGCTGTCAGTGCTCCAGGGCTGCAGGTATCCGGTTCGCAGGCATCTGCTGGAAAACGTGATACATCCAGGACGAGAAGACAGCAGACAATGTCCCTCTTACCTGGTAAGTCATTTTACCACTGCAAGGACCTATAAATTTTTATCTGGACGAAAATTTCCATCTTGTCTTTCACGAAGTCCCTAAAGAGTTTCAATGCGACGTGGTCGGTGCAACGTAATCGCGTTACGGCCAGCCCCTCCCTCTTCTCTTTCTCTCTCTCTCTCTCTCTCTCTCTCTCTCTCTCTCTAAACTCTCTAATTCTCTCCCACTCCTCTCACTGCCTTTTATTTTCTCTCACAGGCATATATCCCCTGTCCTCCCAGTCTCGTACTCTCATCCTCCATGCTCGTCGAGAACAATCAATAAAGCCGCGTAACGACATCATTGCGAGTATTTCAGGCCGCGTATCAACCCTTCGGACAGGAAAATTCAGATCATTAAAAAGAAATTTAAAACACTGCCCTCTTTCCGGATATCGTCGTCCATCATTAAACTGACGATGAGGTAACGTCAATTGCGATACCGTTCCGAAAACCGTTTGGTCAAGTTCTACGTGAATTTGCCGATTCCGTGTCTTTCGGCTTGCGACATTCCTACGACGACCTGTCCATGGCACGCATCGACCCATTTTACTGAACACGACTGTCCAGGCATTCCTTATGATTCCTCAGCAATATATCTACGTAGCTACGTAGCTAAGTAGCTAATAGGAATAGCTACTGTTACGTCCTGCGGTGTTGAATTAAACTCGTGTCGCAATATCTCCAGTCTCACTGGCGTTCTCACTATTTTTCTCTAAACCATCATAGTCCTGCTGGGAATGTACACAAGGCGCAACGCAGCTCGTGCAATTATATACTCTATTATCTATAACTACGTATATCTATACTGAACGGAAACTTATCGTACATAACGTAGGCACGCGCTTGGATGTCGCAATAATGGAACTCTTGCGTATATCGAGATTCTAGACGAGCAACTTGTCTGCAGGCATACTGTAGGAATTAGCATGGAGTTAGTTACTAATTTGGAACGTTGGCATCATCGCCAGGTAGTACGTTGATGATACTTAAGACTACTTCCTAGAGAATCGCTCATTGGCGAGTACTTTAAATGGCAGCTGGACGTACCTGCTACCGACCTTGATATCCATAGTTTAGCTTAGCTTTCCCATCAAGAGATCAGCCAAGGTGGCTTACGGTTTACCGTTAAGAAAACGAAGAATCGTCGCGATACATCGCGAACGATAACCCGCGAGCGGAATCCGCTCGAGCGGAACCGCAAACGACCGTTCCGGAATGCACGTGAAACTTTTTAGAGGATTACTTTGGAAACGGTTTATCCCTTCCCAAGGACTGTGGAACAGCGCCAGTCGTCTTGACGGGAATCTTGGCTCCTTGTGGAAAATTACGGTTCTCTTTGTTTTGCGTTTTAAAAGCGAATATGGAATCGCCCGAAAACGTCTTTTCGCGAGATGCATACATATGGGCATTTCTAATGTCAGCGAACCGAAAGTCATGCTTGTTTGTACAAGACTGTACAGGACTGTACCTAAACGGCAGATACGTGACTCTTGATGACAATACTCGTCACGTGTCTATATCCACCTGGCTATATTAATTTCTGGTAAATAATTGCAAATATTGTAGACTGCCGGAACTCGCATAACGACTGCGTGATGATGTTGTTTATCTTTACAAGTTATTTATGTTAGATATATGCCCTGCATAGATAGAGATACTTAGGTACTCGTATGCCGGATCTGGACAGTATGGCGCTCACCTTGACATACATAGACTATACTTAACTAGAAATTGTAGAATACACGGTATCTTGGGTACATCTTGTAGACGTCGAGACGTAACACTAGAATTCGGATGAATTTTGAAATTATAAAGAATTCATATGTATAACTTGTATGAAATGTTGTTGGTATCCTACCAAAAGGAAGCGGAACCGGCAGGGATGCTTATCAAGGAGGTCTGATTAGAAAATGCCGTTGAAGCACAGTCCTGTAAGTGCTTTCGGACCAGTCTCATGTTCCTGCTGGACCAGAATCTTTAATCGTGTATTACTTGGATAGAGTGGTTTGCGAGAAAGAAGTTTGGATGAAATAAACAAGACCAAGTCCAATAGGTGTAACGAGAAGAGCTACTGCCTGTATTGGCCAGGAGTCAATCTTAAATTTCAAAGAATCTTTTGGTGTTAGATCCGTGTAATTCAGAAGTAATTTTGATATGGCAATAGCTAGTGCACAATACTTCACGTTTGATACTCCAAGCCGTTCTTGCCCCACTGGAGAAGTAGCTCAGCGAGCTTCCGGCTGGTTTCAAGACTGGTGCTGTGGCTGCACCTGTTGCGACTCAGGGAACGACAACAAGATTATCCCTTTGCGTGCATCTCAAAGCGAACGCAAAGACTCTACCGTGAAGTACATAGCTATGCCGGAAATGGGGCTCAAGATTCTTCCCGAAGAAGATGAGACTAAGGAACAGGAACAACCCTTGTCGGATGATCCTGCAGCAGAGACCCTTAAAAATGACCATGAACATGAAATTTGTCAAGGGAAGCTATCATCTTCGAGCCTGGAAACTCCTGTCCTAGATAGTAACAGCTCCTCTTGTGAACCAGATTTAGGGGCGACTGAAAAAACATCCTCGAAATCCTCAAATCGGTCTGTCAGTGGGGTCGTAAGGAGCAGGGAAGGATTGTTCAAGAAACAAGGAAAAAGTCCTGTCACTTTTTTGGACGTCCCTATCGAGGGAAAGTATAGGGCGAAACGTGACGAATGTGCGTCTGCCTTTGTAATTTAAATCGTTGTATGATTTGTGCGTTGTCCTTGCTGATTATACCAATGACGTACACAATAACAGATAGTCCAATTATTCTTGCGACGTACTGTACGGTTATCGTGGTTCAAATTAGTCATTCAATCATGTTTTTGTTCCATTTCAGACGACGGGAGCAGTTTATCCGAAGCCTGCAGCACTCCCATCATTGGTGCTGGCTCAAGATCAAGTTCTAGTCATGCTGTTGACGATGACATGGATCGCGGACTTCATTCTGGACATCTGGTCACACGAGCTTCTCTGTCGAGTCTTGGAGTAAGTGAAGTTTGTATATATCCATGCAACTATAGAAGTCGTAACGCTTTGTATGATCGCTGCTTTGATTTGTTTTGTTTATACAAATATCAATCAGTGTATTTTATTTATTTATAAAAATACCTAGCACGTTTCAATGATCTGACTCTTCTCGTAGGCAAGGTCAGACTCCATGGCATCCGTTTATAGTGGTGCTGGCGAAGGAAGGTGGTGCGGTTCTGTAGCAGTTAGAGGCGAGGTGGAATTTTCACTTCAATATGATTATAAACAGCTGACATTTGAGGTTCACGTGACGCAATGCAGAGATCTCGCACCGGTTGACGTTAAGCGCAATCGCTCCGATCCGTAAGTTTATTCAAATTCGAAAAACCTATATTGGATCGATTATAGATAACCTAGAAATCGCTATTGGAACCGATTGAACTCTTTGTAGGTACGTCAAAGTGTATCTTCTACCCGACAAGTCTAAAAGTGGCAAAAGAAAGACCAAGGTGAAGAAGCATACGTTGAATCCCGTCTTCGATGAGACCTTGAAGGTACTTGGATCACGTTGTTGAGATCGATATTTATCAGAATAAGGTGAAGGATCTGGATGATCTAATTAAATATGATTTGTGACATTGTAGTTCCACATGAGTCTTAATGGGTTGGAGACGAGAACACTGTGGCTTACTGTGTGGCATTCGGATATGTTTGGTCGTAATGACTTCCTGGGAGAAGTTCGAATGCCTCTCGAGAATAAGATCTTTGACGACCCAACACCAAAATGGTATTCTCTTCAGGAAAGGGTAAGGAGCCCCACCGTGCAATCAACGATTATTAATAGTGATAATAGATTTATTATGCATTCGCCATTGCAAAAAAGGAATGGGTGTGCGTCATACGACCAGAAAAGTGTATCAAAAATTCCAGACGACTCGCCGAACCAATTGACTTGAAATTTAAAGAAAAAATCAAGTTCTCAATGTAGATGACGCAGTAAAATTTGCAAACGTCAAGCACTTTCAGTTTGAACGTTTCTCGTAATCGATCGAATTGAACTTTTTTTGCAACTGCGAATGCATTAGATCCAACTTCATGGTTGAAGTGTTAGCCCTAATATTTATTTCTACAATTGTCCATAGACGGAACCGTTTGACGATCCAATAGCCTATAAGGGCGAAGTTATAGTTGGCTTGAAATTCGTTCCACCTGATCCAGCACAGCAACAGGAACGTGAACGCGAACAAGGAGCCGACCATCGTGGCACTTCTCGAGCTAGAAAGAATTGGAGTCGCGGTGCCCTTCACGTTCTGGTCAAGGAAGCGCGTAATCTTCAAACTCGTGCAAAGCACAACGGGACTTGCGATCCCTTCTGCAAAAGGTCTTTATACCACTGGGTCTAACTAATCCTCGACCTGTTTATTCGCAGAGGAAAACAGCGACCCCTCTAACGATCTCTATATTGCTTTTAGCTACCTACTTCCGGACAAGGGTCGTTCTGGCAAACAAAAGACAGGCGTCGTCCGTAGATGCTCTGGTGGCTCACCCGTTTGGGGTCATACTTTCGTATACAAGGACGTGAGTCTACAGGAATTGGCTGAACGTGGCCTGGAACTCACAGTATGGGATCACGATCGTATTGCCAGCAACGAATTCCTTGGTGGTGTTAGATTCAATCTAGGAACTGGTACGTGACCTAGTTACTTATAAATCAAAAGATCCAGCCAATGCTATTGCGTGATCAAATCCAGCGTGCCAAATACTAATAATACTGATTCGTTACTTTTATAGGTAAGCACTATGGAAAGCCTGTAGACTGGATGGACGCAACTGGTCGTGAATTGTCCCTGTGGCAAAGCATGCTAGAGAGACCAAATTTCTGGGTCGAAGGTGCAGTCACTCTTAGGCCTAATCTCCACAATCACGGCAGGAGCAACGCCTCTTAGGGCTCTGAAGGGATCGATAGAGAATAACGCGTTCGCGTTGCGCCAAGATACACGAAAACGGCGCAAGCTGATAATAATAATTTATATTACTTAGCAGAAGTTTCTTTAGGTTTGATATTTTTTTCTGAAAAGAAAGAAACGAAAGGATCCGTCCAATCAGGCGATAAGTCACATCTTTTTTATACGGACGCTACTTAATTCGAGCCAAGTTATTAGTGTCGTCCACGTTCACGTGTACGTTCTTATTATTGTATCAAGGGGTTACTTAATCAACCGCATAGTACTGCCTGTTATTAGATAATATTATCGAGGGACCACCTGTCTTCTCGTGGATAAATATTGATTCGTCGTGGCCAAGAGTGCATGCACGTACTTGTTTATAAAGTTCAAAAAGAAACGATTCTTCTTTGACTCTCGACCGATGTTTGGACAGTTTTCTCTCTCGGTGAGAACAACATGCTTCCATATTGTATATATAAGAAAAACAAATTTCTGGGTCTTATCACTTGGGACCCTGAATACTCGGAACGGCATATTTAATGATATTAAATACGTTGTGCTTCCGGTACGAAATATATATATATATTATATATATAAAAACTATAGGTAAATAAACATACATATATACATATTATAAATATGATAGAGCGCGTGGCGTTAGAAAAATACAAATTAAGTTTCATAGTACACTGATTACGTGAGGACGAAGATAAAAGAAATCCAAGGCTGAGCTGATTATTCGTACTTAAATACGTTAACGTCGAGTCTTCGTTTTGCACCTTTAACGTACTTAATTGTTTATTACGATTAAATGCGATAGATAACGTGCGATATTGTGAACCCTGAGTAGCCGTATGATGATTTACTGGAAACAGGGTGGTCAAGTATATTAAGAGGAACTGCCTTATATCCTAAATATTTTCTAGACTCCTTTCGGAATAGATAACAACAGGCAACTCCTTGAGGCGAAGGGACGTCTGCGAAGGCTGCCACGTTGTTCGTTGCGTAAACGAAAATACGTTTGAGTAAGGAGTGAAAATACTTTTTAAAAAGAAAATCTAGAGAATAATGGACCAATAATCTCAGGACAGCGAGCTAGGCAGGTCTGGTGTCCTATCGGGATAATTAAATGAAAGTCGTCGTCGCGTGCGAAGACAAGAAGATACATATGAACGAATGATTATACTTATTATTGTTAATGAATAATGGTCGCGCGTACTTACGCAACATTCCCCAACTGTAAAGACATGGAACTATAGCTCTATTTATGTTATATACCTACGTGTACATGAGAATAAAACTTTTATACCTTTACTCGTGCGGATCGACATCCAAATCGTGTGTTCTTCCATGATTTCAGGAAGTCCCGTCACTTCTTTTCCCCTTTACTTCCGCTTCTAGAGATCGTTATTAGAAATGAAACGATTTCCTTCCGAGTTCTTTCCGGAATAACGGTATTTGCACTTTCCATAAGCACCTGGAAATAATCGCAAGCTTTAATAAATTTCAAAAAGTCCTTCAACTCTTGCTGAAAGCTCCGTTCCCTGCTACCTTTGTGATCTTGCGGCGTGCGTACAGATCGTGGAAGTGGTGTGTAGTTGACAAAATCAAGTCCATCGACCTCGTCGGTCGAAGATGATGGCGGAAGATTGGATGACTCCTGGCTGAGTTTGACGGTACGATAAAATCGTCCACGATTACGAGCATTCGACCTCTCGCTGCTAGTCACAGCTCGGTAATCGAGAAAACGGATGGACGGTGACAAAACATAAATCGAGTAGAGCCTATAACGCTCATAATCCTCGTCGTCGTTCATTGTAGGATTTGTCAGCTGATCCGGATAGCCAGGATTCCCAAGGAGACTGACAAACTCAACCTTGGGACAGCAATCCTTTATCCGCTTCAGTGCGCTGTCTATATCCGCCAACTATATAAAAATAAGGGTAACTATATATATTTTTTTTTCTAAAATCGTAAGTCCACATTGAGAACTACTTTAGTCAGTGAATAGTCTCACGGCATGCTCACAATTGATATTCGCACTTCCGCAGGCAACTTGTGCTGCCTGTATACATTTAACGTATGCATATATGTATAAAGAGTGAAATTACTAATCGTGGGAACGCAGATTGTAAACCAGATAGGAGTTTTAAGATCTTCTTACGCGTCTTAGACGTTACGTCGCGTTACGTATCAGTTCTCATTCCGTAATGAGCTCTAAGTTTCGTATAGGATATACCGATATCATTTCAAAAGTAATAGGGAAGGAACTGTTAGGTGCTATAGATTTGGCGCTGCCGTGTACTCGCGGGGAATGAAAAGTATCTTTAAGCCGAGGTCAACGACACTTTAGGCTTGTTTGCATCGTATGATATCGCAGCGAAGGTAGAACGAGCGAGATTCGCGCCGTGTAAAACGGAAATAATACGCTGGTGTTACGCAGTGAAGGTTTTTCTTTGTGTAACAGGGACCTTGTTATTGTTCACGCTTAGGGTAGTGAGTCTCGGTATGACTGGTAGAGTTTTCAGGTCTTCCAAGCAATTGTTATCCAAGATGAGCTCCTCTAGGTGGGTGAAGTCCTTCAGTGCCGATACAGAAGTCAACGCGTTGTAGGATAAGTCGAGGCTCACGCAGTCTACGCCGACGACTCGAACCAAGCCACTTGGTATTCTCTCAGCTCTCTGTCCCGTGTACCACGCCTGTATCATTTGTATATTTCAATAGAAAAACCTCCGAAAACTTTCTCTCTCTATCAAACTGTAACTCGAGGATAACATTCGAGTGATATAATTACCCGTTTTCGTCGAACGGTCAAAGCGCTTCTATTAAAGTCTTGTTGCTTCAGCTCCGCCATCTTGTACGCCGACTGCGTAAACGAGATAAATGTAAAATCGGGTACAAAGTTTATCAATATTAACGTATCACATCGCAATTATCGTATTACATCGAAACACAAATCTATATATAAGGCTCGTTGGTCTAGGGGTATGATTCTCGCTTAGGGTGCGAGAGGTCCCGGGTTCAAATCCCGGACGAGCCCTTTATTTTTTTTATTTTTTTTTTCTTAAAATAATTCACCATACCTTTTGTATCATTTTGTACCTTTGGTATCTTTCGAACCTTGCACACCTTTTGGATTTCTTGCCAACAACGTGTATAAACAACGAGATAAATCACTTTGAAGTTTCGCAAAGCGTTAATCACAGGAACGTCGCACGTCACGCCTCAACAGTATTTTCTACACGACGATAGTTTGAAGTATGGCACGTTTCTCGTATTACGCCGCTTCTCCAGCAACTTATTTTTAGTCGTCCATATGCGCCACTGTACGTACACATATGCCCATATATCTATAGAAAAAAAACCGATACGGTTTACCATACATAATACCAAGAGACAATCGTCTGCGTCGCGTCTTGAATTCGCTCCTGCATTATTATTATCTAACGTGTATTAACTTTTCAACGAATCAACTGCGGGAATAATATTATTATTAGATACACCATTGAAGGTTGCTGTAATATTTATATTCCAGTGCAGTCTTCTTTATTGTATGCGATTGCTACGAGACTGAATTAATTACAAGAATATTAATTTACTCGTGTATACTCCAAGGCAACAGATATTGTCCAAAAGTCGTCTTTAAGACGTCCAACGAGACAGAAGATGAATTTACGATTTAACTGTTGTCCGAGATGAGATATGCTTCACGATTTTTGAAACCATCTTGACCTGCGCACATTTTAAAATATCTACTTAATGTTAAATTAGAAGACGTATTATGAAGCCAAAAGGCATACGGTGCAACCTTTGTTGTTGCAACCTCTGTTGTTGCAGTCTTTCTTGTTGCTCGTACAAACCCTGTTTATGCATTCAGACTGTGAAAGGTGATGATGGTGCCATTGTGTCCCATGCCATCGAATACTTCTGTCGTTGCCCAAAACTTCGTCACTTCCGGTTCCAAGTAGTAAGCAACGACAGAGGTT
>JARQST010000601.1:170531-202412 GCA_030142225.1 Pachycephus smyrnensis
CCATGCCATCGAATACTTCTGTCGTTGCCCAAAACTTCGTCACTTCCGGTTCCAAGTAGTAAGCAACGACAGAGGTTGCACCGTAGCGAACGTAAGTCATTGTATTCATGATATTTCAGTGCTTATTTTCATTGGGAATCCATGAAGACGATAACGATGTTTGGTAGTCGAAAGATATCGATACAAAATACGTTATTTTCGTGTCGAAATAAAAGCCGTACCTTGGCTTGGAAGATTGGAATACGTCAGGCTGAGCTCTTTGATAAGAAACGACCGATTGCGAGAGTGAATCAGTAAATCGAAAGCAGTGGGTGGTATTACACGATTGTCGAGGAGCTACGAAAAATTCTGAAATAAAGAAGAAAAGAATAAACATAATCTGAATAGTGTAAAAGTTCGTAAGAGTTCCTTCACGTAAGTTTATTTCCGCCATTAAGTTCCCTTGTGTTTTCGTATGGTATCCATGGTGTTCCTGAAATACTGGTAGAAGATCGCAACGCGCAAGAAAGATCCTTTCTCTATTTACTTGCAATAAAGTGGGTGATTCGACTGTGATTCATCTACGGCATTTTATTGTCGTGGTGAATCCCATTTTACGCGTCTGACTCAGAAAGTATCTTTCTTAAAAGTAATTAAAAATATATTGCACCCGTGAACTGCAATCTGCGCGGCCTTTGACTCGTCAACTAACATTGTTACAATACAATTACATACGCCAATAGGTTGCATTTAAGTGTTTAGCTTGGCTGTTACATACTATAGAGCACAGCAGAGAACACAGTAGCATTTCTCTTCTACTATATGTATGGATACTGACTGTACATACACTGACTGTAGCCTGACTGTACACTGACTGTAGATACACTGACTGTACATATAACGTAACGCGTAACACGGTTCAAGATGGCGGCAGTGACACATTCGTGGGCCTGTCAAATTGGCTTGGGATACGCCTAAATTTCAGCATTTAACCATTCCTTCAATAGACAGCACATTACTATGAGTTCCGTAAGTGTATTCCGTTAGTTTAGAGGGTGAAATAACGCGTCGCGGACCATCAGGTCTCCATTATCGCGCGTACCTCGTCCCGTTTCGTGCGTATGCAAAATTCCGTTTAGGCTATCTTTTCATCGGCTACTCTACAGTCTCACATTGGAACGGCGCGAGTGTCAGCGACAAGATATTACTGTTTATTGTTGTTTCTGTTTCACCTCGTGTTTCCTCGTTTACGCGATGTTTTTTGCACCTTGAGATATTCCTGTTACCTATGTGCACCAGCCGAATTCTGTGTTACGCATTCGACAGCACTGAAGGCGTGCATGCATCCGTTTTGTAGGTGTAAGCGGGTGACCCAAACGCCGGGACCAGAGTCGGGCCTAGGAGAAACATGGAGGCGATAGTAGAATACCACTACTTAGCACAACAGCCCGATGAACTAACGATCCGTAAGGGCGATATCATAAAAGAGATCAAAGAGATGCCTGGTGGTTGGTGGGAAGGCACCCTAAGGGACAAGCGTGGCATGTTCCCCGACAATTTTGTCAAGGTACACCTTGGATCTCTAGAATCGCGAATGGCTAAGCGTTCCGTAAACCCATGTAGATTGTATGTGCACGATGGTTCCTCGATACTGGCCTATTCCATGCAAGAGGGAAATGTAGCCCTGACGAATGCAATTTTTTTCCTTAATACTTGAAAAGACGTAGTCCATTCGTTCTAGACTGCTGGAATTTTGTCGTACGCAGATGCGAAACAGGACACCCTTTTCTCATATATTATCAGATTTGCTGATATTATTGATGCGACAAAACTGAGTATTAAACATTTGTAGGTATTGGAACATTCTTCGGGTAGTGGTGGTGGTGGTGGTGGAGGAGGAGGAGGTGGCGGTGGAGGTGAAGGCACGACCAGTGGGAAGAGCGAAGACGTCACACTGAGAAATGGATCTGGTAGAAGATGGTGTAAAGTTCTCTTCAGTTATGATCCTTGTAACGAGGATGAATTGACTCTAATACCTCAAGACTCGATAGAGTATTTGGGAGAGGTCGAAGAAGGATGGTGGAAAGGTCGACTGAGGGGCAGAATTGGTGTATTTCCTTCGAATTTTGTCTCTCCTCCAACTTTCGACGAAGCAGACAAAAGTAAGGAAAGAGATAAGAGAGAACTATGCAGAGTTCTTTTTCCCTACGAAGCAGCAAATGACGACGAGTTAACTCTCGTCGAAGACGAAGTGATTACCATTATTTCTAAAGATGCACCCGACAAGGTACAACATATTACGCAGCCTACAAAATCATTAATACGCCACCTGAAATTAATACCTTACTTCTTCTCCAAAGGGATGGTGGAAAGGTGAGCTCAGAGGACAAGTAGGGCTCTTTCCTGACAATTTCGTCGAAATCCTGGATCCAACAACCGATCACTACCACTACCCGGATCAGGAATCACGTCATGAATCAAGTCACAGTAGCACAAAATCTAACAGCAAACATTCCCTCGTTGGGAAGAGAAGTGAAAAGGCTCACGTAAGAAAAAGTCTTGATGCAAGAAACTCTCACAGCGGTGAGTCTTAACATTCTTCCACCTTATTTCATTGCTCGTCCTTACGATCAAGTACGAATAATATATTTCATACAGAGACCACGAAGAAGGCAACCTCCACCTCGTCGTCCTCATCACTTTCGTCCTTGTCAGGAATGATGAGTATAGTTATCGGTGCCAACGGTGACAAAAAATGCGTCAGCAACCGGCCGCTCTTGTCCACCCTGAAGCGGTTCGTAGGTGACGGAAGTAGCAATGCAGGTTTGGGTGAAGAACTAGACGGGGTAGAACGTGGTGAGGGTGCACCGCTTTCGCACTTAACGGCTTCACGAGCCAAGGCACCGCGTCGTCGGCTACCTTCCACCCAACACCTTCGCCATCACACTACCGGCTCCTCGGTTACTACCACATCCACTTCTGTTTCGGTCAACGTAGCATCTACCATCATGGTACCTATTGTACTAACCTGATCAATCTCTATATCTTCCTATCCTGATGCAATAATTTCTCCCACCTTTCATCCAACGACCTAGCATTACATTATGTTTACGATAACACACTATTCCTCCAGGAGGATAGCTTGTCGAACGGGAACGTCGAAAACGTTCTGGAACAACTTCGGGACGAGGAGACCGACAGTCCAACGGGAAAAACTAGAAAAAAGGCACCTTGGGTAATAATCTTTGACTTACGCAACGAAGGATTCTTCTTTTTAGAATAAATATTTTAATATTCTTTGTATTTGTTCTTTTTCTTTGCTGGATTCGTAGGTAGAAGAGCTGAAGATGAATCAACTGGAGAAAAGAAAAATTGCCTCCAGCGACAGGATTGAGAAAACTGATGTCAAAAAGGACAGAAATTACTCAAAGTACGTTTATCTTGTTTTGCAACCTTATCTACAGAGTTCTGATAACATCTGTACCATCAATAGGGTTGTGACGACGAGTATGACGGATTCTGTAATAAAGCAAGAGACGGAAGGAGAGGAGGTTAGACCAAGAGAAAAAGAAAGAGGACAACGAATAAGTTCCACGTGGACTGACCATCCTATCACATCACCTTCTACACTAGGACCTCCGGTCTACGTTCCATATCATCTTTACAGCCAACTATTGGAGAGGGTGAGTTCTTCGTTTGCTACGATAAGTTTAAAAACTGAAAACAAAGCCAATACCTTGATAAGGTAAATGCTTCTCCTGTATACTATTGAAAGAAGGGTACAGGGGAAACGTTTTGTTCAAGGCCTGGAGAGTCCTTATGAACTAAGTGCATTTTACCACGCCTATCGTCAAACTCTCCCTCGTAGTAAACAAGATTAATAATATAGAATAATAAACAACAGGTCGCTGCCCTCGAAGAAAATCAGGCGATGCTACAACGAACAGTCAGCCAATTGTCGGAACAGCTGGTTCCTCTGCTGGCGAATACCTTAACGACAAACAAGGTATAAAAGTATTGAAAAGGGTTAACGGAGAAAATCACTGTGCATTCCTTCCCGCGCGTATTAGTACCGCTCCTCAATTGTTTGCCCTGTCATTATTTTTTTTTCTTCACAAATGTCTATTAGTATTAATTCATTGAGTATTACCATTAATCAATTTAATTGTATATCATCGTTATTTACATATTTATTAATTTCGACGGCAGTATTTTGTATACACATGCAGCAGCAACGTCTATCACCAGGTGTTAATCCGCTGAGGAGGTATTTCTTTAAAAAAAAGAAAACGTCCATGGACAAAATTTTCTCTTGGCTCACGAGCTCTCTTGGAGCCTGTCTTTTGGCCGGAACGGAAGATCAAAGGTCAAGGGCCCTCTGACTTCCTGCCGTGTAAACCGGATGCCGTTTGAAACTAGCTCTATAAAGCTAACTCGTTTTGAAGGTACCTCCTCGGTGGTCAATCTATTTATGCTAAAAACGCGATTTTCCACGCGACAGACCACTTTGGCCTACGTTTTATTATATTTTATATTATTCTTATCGTTTCCATTCTAAGTATCGACACGTGAACTCGCGAACTGTCTTGTGCGAATCGAGTGATCTCAGAATGCTAAAACTGCCATGTGCTATCATTCATGTCGTAATGCCAATGTTATTGTTGGTTTATATATTCTTACTTTATCATTAGCCATCTTATTTTTTCGTCGTCCAATTTTTCAAATTTGCTCTGCGTAAAGGAGCGGATAAGTATGCATACGTACTTAAAAATAATTGAAAAGAGAGTACGAAGTAAAGAAAAGTGAAATAAGAGCCGAGCTTTCGAATTTTCCTTTGATGCGTATTCGCAAGGGAATTGGACAGGGCTCGCGACAAGTAAAATGTCTTTGATAACGCGATATCAATTTTATTAAGTAATCCGACCGTGCCAATATACATACGCGTTCATAGGGTGTCCAGGAGTAAGCAAACCATACCGCAGGATGTTAACACTTGAAAAACTTTGAATTGAAAAATCCTTAATGCTTTTTTAAATTGCAATAGTTTTTAAAATCCAGCTTTATGCTAATGCACCATCACCCACTCTCTTTTTTTTAATTTGATTAGTTTCAACCGCGTTTGGCTACCCAGTGACACTGCGTTGCAGTTTTTATTGCTAATAACTGTTGAGAATGGGCGTTTTTTGCTTCACCAGGCAAAAACAGGGGTCCTTTTAATGATGCTTCTTTGGGCAGATCACAACGAGTCGTCCTTTATCGTTGCCACACTGTCATGGAGACTCGCAGTACATTCTTCCTTGGTAGTCGATTACATTTCGATACGTTTATTTTTTGCAAGAAACAGGATTTCTTGTCGATTTACGTGATCGAGCAAGAGATCGAAGAACTCCGAGATAAATCATGATAGAAGAAAGTCTTTTGAATCTGGCCCGTTCTTTGTCTGATAACAAGCAATTCTTTCGTTGTTCAATCATAACAATCCTTTTAAGCACAGGTCACCGGAAGAGCCTATCATTTGCCTGGTCGAACAGAGTCCATCTTGAACAATCATTAAATTTGCATCGAATAACTTTAATATTTCAGACATACTTGACAGCTGGACGCGGTTAAGACTCAACGCGTGACAAAGGGTTAATGGACGCGGTTATCTCGTTGCAGGCCATTCTGGTGCGTACTCATTGGTCATTTTCGTCTTAGCATATTTCGAATTCGAAAAAGCCATAAGGACATTTCTATTCAGGATTCTACAAGGTTTAGCAGTTTGCTGTAAAGTTCGTTAATTCAGGGACACCCTGTACCCCCGGTATAGCACGTCTAACCCGGTAGGATAGAGTTAAGTTTAAATGCGTAGCGATTTCGACAAGCAAAAAGACAAAGAAGAAAGAGAGCATTCGCGAAATTTGGTCGAATAAAATTCGCGCGTGGGTTCCGTTTAACCATTGAGGAGTCAGGGCACATAATCCTAACCTCATCCAACCTAAATTAACATTCCTTTATTGCGGCAATATGGTGCTAATACTAAAAAGAATTTTTAGACGATACTTGTGTACGTCTACTGTATCGATGGTTAGGGCGACGTGCAAAAAAGACGAAAAAAAAGGAGTTTTCAACAATTATTCGCGAAAAGAGTGGAAATGAAAATTGCACGATTCGACACGTTTTCTAACTCGAGCAGATCACAATCGACTAATGCCTTTTTTACATCCAAAAACGAATCCAAACGTTTTTATACTTTTGTAAATTTCTCACCTTTTCGTATCACCGATTCTGTCTATAGAAAAGAGATGCGCTTTTTTTTACATAAAATTACATTCCCTCTTATTTATTTGTGATATTCGCACAGTCCAAAATGGTCGCCTTATTTTGATAATACGACTGGCAGTATACATAAACGCAATATACAGGGTTATTCAGGCCAAACTAACCGCAAGAAGGTAATCCGTACCTTTGATTTATATGGTAGAACCAACATCAGCTGTTGCGCTTGTTCTGAACAACCCTGTAGGCAGGTCCACCGTTTTGGCATCCCTCAATACATTAAACGAATCTTCAATTAAGAAGCGTTAACTGAAAATGGGTGCAGCTCAGATGCAAAAACGTTTTTTAGCATTAAGGCCCCTGGATAAACGCGTGCAGCTACTTGAGAACTCTTGGGGGGCCCGGCACAGAAAAACCTCGAGGCAGACTATCTTTAAGCTCCTAGATTTAAGTGAATTAATAATCTATACGATTAAAAGGATGGCAGATAATTTTACAGATTACGAGAAGCACGTATTGAATTATGTACATACATAGAAGACAAATGAAAGTTTATATTTTCTCTCGGTTCCTCGCCTGAACTCGCGTCACGCCGGAGAGTCGTGCCAGATTATTCGTATTTCAATGTAAATATTTACTTGGAGTAAATACAACGCTCTGTATACACACAATACGTATATATATACGCATATTATGTATATTAATATATTTTATACCTATATGCGTATATATATACACGTACTATATATATATATTCTCATAACACATACGCTGTCCCTTCTTGTAACACGGTATTAAATGCCTGTACTTTCTGCGTTCCTTGGAGAGTGTCTCATTCTCTTTTTCAAGATTCCTGGCAAGTCCTGGCCGACGTTCACCAAGTGTCAAACGAGAGCGTTTATCTGTTTATCTATTGTAAGAAGACGCGTTTATGGTTCCGTTGTCTCTGTACGATGAGCGTCGTTGCGTTTGCGATTCGGCAGAACCTCGCAGAGGTAAGGTAAGGTAAGGTCGCAAGGTACGACCTTCCAAAACGGCAATTCGCCCTCCATCCTTACCAGGGTGCCGCAGCCTCTTGAAGAAGCGGGTTCTCCCTGGCCCCACGCGCTATAATCGAAGCAGGAGAGTGGTTCGTCTGACGAGTGAAACGAATATTTACTTAGAATAGAATTATAATTATTTGAAAAAAAAAGAGGTTAAGTCTACCTGGTACCTTATTTCTTTTGGTTAAGCACTTACTGTACTCGTTCTTCCAAATTTTCTCGTCGTCCCGATTGCTCAGTCCGACGTAGATTGGCGAATCGCTCGTGAACTTTGCCAAATCTTCTGTACGTTTCTCGCTCGCTACGTCAGCAAGCATTCCGTGAAAATTGGCGCATCTTTCACGTGCGTTTGCGTAATTTTGACTTTCCTCGAAATACGCGAACAATCCAATGCTTGGTAAGCACGTTAAATTTCCTGCGACTGTTAAAATTTCAAAATGGTGAAATTTTAAATATGGTCGTTACGGTTTGGGTTCGTTCTGAAGTTCATTGTCAGTACTGCGAAAGCATGGTTGCGTCTCACTCAGTTGCATGCAGGTTAAACAGAGACAGGACGATGCTCTTAGTATTGGCTGTGCAATTTCAGAACGTATCCTTTGTGGACGCATTGGAGCAGAAAACACTTACGGCGATGAACCCGGCTAGAGTATAGGCTGTAGTACGAGAAGCTAGAGTCGTTAACCAGTGATGTGAAATTATGTATGTCGGGACAGCCGAGAACGAAACAATTCGCGTAGTACGGATCATTCCTTTTTGAATAGTCTGTAGTGATATATATTGACGATTAATTTTTTTATTAAATAATGGCAAAGCGTAATTCTCAATAAAATTGAATTACAATCTGTAGTTGTGGTTTGTATATATATATGAAACTGGATTGCGCTGATCGACAAGGCCCCCCCCCCCCCCCCCTTCCCATGCTATTTTTATTTACATTGCCAAGCATTCGATGGTACTTGAATGAAATGAAAAGCTCACCCACGTGTTGAGATCCATGGCGAAAATTGAAAGCTAAAGCTTTTTTGGAAACGGCGAATTCTTCACATTTCTTCACGTTCGATACCCTCGTTCTTGATATGATGGATGACGTGGAACGCACGTTTGATCTAATTAGAGTATATCGAGGTTCTTCGCGGTAACTCCTTTCGCAGCAACGATCACTGGATACTTTTGCAATATACGAAAACAGAAAAAAGAAGATAAAATTCATCTTTTTACGTGTTAGAGCTCAGATGATAGACGCAGAGTCGGTAGAGTTTTCGTGTATGCAGTCAATCGGCTCCTGCTACCGATACCACGTATATAAACAGGAGCAGGATGTGTCGATCACTTTGTGAATTGTTTAAAAAAACCGGAAGTTACTGTCTGTCAGGTAATGAGAAAATTGTAAAAATTTTTTTCTTGTTTTCTTGCGTATGTGTATCGTGCCCATGTAGCATCTTTTATTTTATATTGTCCATGCAAAACAATTTATGATTCCCGAGTGCAAAGCTCCAACGAGGTTCAATATTGTTTTTGGTCTTAAAAATATCTTTGTCTACGGTCGACTCTCTGTATAAGGCCGCAGCCGGGACTCTGAGACTTGATAAAGAGAGAGAGCGATATTACGGAGAGCCCCCACTCCACTGTAATAGGCCGAGCGTTAGACAGAGCGCGAGTAATGCACGTTGAGAGGAACAGAAGAGTGGGGGAAGCCTTCCCCTCTCGGCGCGATACCTTATAGAGAGAGATCAGGGGAAACGCGACTATACGGAGTGCCTCTGTAGTCAGAGTCAACTGTGTTCCCTTTGTGCTTCAACTATCAACATGGCTGACGTAACAACTAAAGGCGTTCTACTTCAACTGTCAATTGCGCGGAGTGCAGAGTTAATTCTTATCCCACTGGTCTCTATCGATTAGGTAATAAAATTTTTCTGCAGGTAAACTCGAAAGTTATTTCAACTGCAAATTGCGAGACGCATTATTTATTATTTCCAATAATCGGTGCAATTTCAGTTAGTCGCAGGAATTGCCTCTATGTATTGTCAAGGGAGTGCATTCACGTTGCCCGGGGATTCCCCGGAGTTTCCCTTCAGTTGAGCTCGAGACTTTGTGAAAACCGCATTGTACCGTGCACTGAAAAAAATCTTAATATATTATTTATATATATATTACAATGGTGAAAGATAGAAATTTTGTCCAGACCTTCCTGAAAATGTCGGACGCGTTTTATTCTGTGTTTATCGGAATACTGAAGTGGCGCGGGCAAACCTATCCTGTATTGTCAATATTACTACGGATATTTGAGATGATCGGATTTCTCCGTTTGATGTACATTTTTGATTCCACGGACATCTCCTCAAGCAATGTTTTCAAAATCATGCTTAGGAATCTTCTGTTCTTGAATTTCTTTCTCAACGGGCTTTCGGCCTTGTTCGGAGGACTGTACCAACATTTAAGAACAACCCTGATAGATGACTTCTGCAAAATTACAAGAAGATTTCAACAACTCGGAGCCCGTGTACCGTGTCTGAAATTAATCTTTTATCAAATTGCAGAATTTTTCTACATCGCCATTATTATTTACCTTAATAACAAATTGGGGTTCCCGGCCTACATAGACAAACAACTCATTATCCCCGATTATATCTGGATGTTTTTGTTCAAAATAATTTTAACGATAATCAACACTTCATTCGCCAAATATGTTTACCTGATCTTCCTGCAATTCGAAGAAGTCAATGACATCTGTCGCCGGCTTGAGAACTCTACGTATTCAGTGTCGCAAGAAATATTGGTTATCCTGAATATACGGGAACAGCACTTGGCCATTGCTAATGCCACAAGGAGACTCTTAAGCCTCTACCAACCTTTCTTTTTCCTGAGCAGCACTTTGTCCGTTCTAGAAATGATCTTTTGTGCCTCCAAAATTAAGGAATTCTTCGAGGCAGAAAATATCGAATTTAATACCGCGTGGCCGGTTCTCATTCAAACTCTTACGATTGTGACGCTGAGTTTCTTTGTGACCAATATGTGCACCATGGCAGCTACTGAAGTGAGTAACTTTGAAGCAGTTGGGCCAGTCTGGCCTAGTCGTGGACACCCTTGAGGGACGTACAATGGGTGCGTTCCGATATTCGCTTAAAGCGCTGCAGGCATGGTTGTGTCTCGTGACGTGCCGCAAGGGTTCCCGGGGCCCTCTCTTTGGCGTCGGAGGCAGGCCACCGTGGGGGTCAGTGGGGGTTTTAGTGAGTAAGAGTCTCACAGGAGTGAGATCTCCCCCAAAGAGTCGGGGTGTCCATGAGGATTTCCCCCACGCAAAAAAAGGCATGGTTGTGTCTCATTCTATTGCATGTGAGTAAACAGGGACACAACGATACTCGCAGCGCTTTCAGCGAATTTCGGAACGCACCTAATGTGTGCAAGAGAGACGAAAATACGAATTCTTATGGAGTTTCCACGATTGGGCACCCAGTAGCTCAATAGAAATATACAACGATGTAAAATGGCGTGCATATTGAAATTATAACAGTGAGGAAAAATGTTCAAGAAATTATGGCGATTTGTACTTTTAGGGTGACTATACAAGTACAGTGATACACGAAATGACGTCTGACAAGCATAACTTGTGCCTACGCCTTGAGGTATACAGCTTTTTCGAATACCTTGAAAGACAAAAAATTGAGTTCAGAGTACATAGCACTTGTGTAATTAACAACTACTTCCTCGTATACGTAAGTAGATCTGTTACATTCGCACGGTATTACGTATATCGCGTGACTAAAATAAAAATGGCGTATAGATCAAAAAGCTCGGTTTTACAGCAAAAGAGCGTATACAAACAAAATGCATAAAAAAAACTATGTAAAATTACAGTAGAATTTCCAATAAGTTAAAAGTTTCAGACCGACGATTTCCGTTAAGTTAAATTTTTCCTCTACCCCCACTCTGCCGTGCGCGCATGCGCCATGGCGTTCGGGCGATCACAGCGCTTCGGCGTACAAAGCACGAAGCTAGTCACTTCGGCGCTTCGTGCGGGGAAGCCAGGAAGGGGAATTTTTAACTTAACGGAAGTTTTTGACTTATGGGAAGTTAACTGATTGGAAGTTGCACTGTATATCGACATACGCATCCGCCCTTATGGTTTCGCACGTTATTATTTCTTATCCGTGGAAATGACGTGTATATATATGCCCTTTTATCAGAGGCATCGCAAAAAGACGTTAAACGGCTTTTTGATTTTAGTCAGGCCATATGCATTTAGTCCGTTTACAAGCAAAATGTATTTCAAAGGGGTCATCCTCCTGTAACGAACAATGCAAAATAAAAGTTCCCTGCACTTTACAGTTTGCTTGTAAGTTGGCTGTACGTGTCCGCAAATAAACGATGCTGTTGAATAACAATATTTTCATTCTTTTTATTTCAGTTTTACATCCTCGCGATTTCGTACGGGAAAATACTCATGAAATTCTTGTGAACCGGAGTAAGAAACTTTTACTCGAGTCAAATGTTTCTTCAACTTTGTTTAACGATATTTTATTTGTCTAATAATATTTCATAGCACGTAGCAGAAGCACGAAGGTTATTACCTAACAACGCTAGTCAAGTGGACGCATGCCAAGGAGAAAAACAGTCGTTCTCTTGAGATTACCTAAGACTTACGTCCAACCAATAATTTCATTAGAATATAAATAGGGACGCACCCTTTATAAAATATTCTCTAATCTCACCATTTTATCAATAACGTGCATTTCTTCTTTAACATTATTTTAATAGAATATTGCTTTCTTGATCGTACGTGTACTGTGGATGCATGAAAAATTCCAGTGCAGCTGTTGTGCTAAGAAAGAAGAATTTCTTTCGAAATCTTAAGTATTATTTGTACAAAATTTGTACAGATTCAATTTGTGGCTAATTGACAGATCGATCTACGATTCTGCGGATAGTAAGGTGTCTAGGGCCTTGGAGACTTCCAAAAATATATCATCCACTGAGCCTTCGGCGTTAATCTGAAAATAAATACATTCCGATCACGATACATACACCCACGTATTTTCCTAAAAATGTTCAACACAAAAATTCTATACTAAATAAACGTAACCTACCCTGACCACTTTGTCCTTGTAGTGCTCGACTATTTCACCATTTTTCACATTAAATATTTCAATCCTCTTGTTAATCGTTTCCTCGTTATCATCAACTCTTTTAGAGATCGCTGCTCTTCCCAGAAGTCTCTTTTTTAGCGTCTCATTGTCCACGTCGAAGAAAATAATTAAATCTACCGGCGTCACCTGGACAAATGGAAGATGATCTTGTACGTGGAGACATTTCAGGAAGTGAACAATTGTTGCAACAACAAGTGCTTGCTGGTAAGCTTACATCTTTTTCAAATTGTAAACCTTGATCCAATTCTCTTGGATAGCCATCAATAAGGAAACCAGTCTTGGTCGAACCGTCTTCGCGAGCTTTGTTCATCCTTTCCTTAATGAGGTCCAGTACTATCTCCTAAAAGAAGATAATGGAATGTTTAACACTATACAACAGCAGATAAGTAAATGAGTTTATCAGGTACGTTACAGTTGGTACAAAAAGACCCTTGGACATCAGTTCCTGAAGAGAACTTCCTCTTGGACTGCCACTGGCAACTTCCTCTCTCAGAAGATCTCCACTGCTCAGATGTAAAAATCCGTACTTGGCGATTATACGATCGCACTGCGTACCCTTGCCACATCCTGGACCGCCAATAACCCAAACGGTCTTCATATCTCCTTGAACTTCCGTTTCCGGTCGCTTAGCAATTATCACCCTAACGCCAGGCGCGTTTATCGCCGCTGTGCAAACCAGGTCCTGGTTTTCCTCTACGTTCAGCTAAATCAAAAGATCAGCATCATTACAGTACGGAATACGAAAGATCTACATACGCGATCCAATGAATCGTAACGTGACACTTCCGTAAAAGCTTGCGACAATTACGCGGGAAAATTCAAATGCTCCTATAAACTCTTAGCAGTAATACATAACACAGCGCCATGGACGATGTACTTGAAAATGAAAACGGACAACTTCGATACGTAACACGTTCCCTTCTCCACTTTTCAGTATCGACCAGCCGTTTTCTCGTCTTATAAAATTTTTCCAAAGAACACAAACTCTCGTAAAGTACACAAAACACGCAATTCCGCACGCACCTTTTTCGCCACGTTGACAACGTCGGATATTGGGTGGAGTTTCGCGTGTACATAAATTCGAATGAATCGATCCGCGGCCAGAGGCAATGGCTGCCTCTGCGCATGCGCACTAACTAAGTATTAAAAGCTCCTGCATATCCCTACTAGAACAGGGATCGACTTACCAATCTCTTCACTTACCTTGAACTCACAAACCGTTCCGCCTTAAGGCTGCGTTTGGCATTTACCAAGATCGACCTTACGATTCACGAGTCTCCTACGTTCGCTCTGTGCAAATGCTAACGTCTTTCCAAGGAGCCAAGATGTTTGCACAGAACGTTTAACACTCTTTTCGTTATTTCAAGCCACACTGAGACTCACCTTGTCAAAGCAATCTTCACTATTGGACTGCGTCGATGACTTCGGTAATCTGCCAACCAGACTGCTTGAAGCCAGCAGCAGGATCCAGTACGTGTGATACACTTTTCACGAGGGGTCCCAAGCGGATGTAATTCGGGAAGCCGATGTCGTTCAGAACTTTTGGCTCGCGTTCGGCGGTTAGGTTTCTATATGATAGAGAGACGTACCCTAAGCAGGCAAGTATGCATGCAGATTTGCCTGGGTGTGAGGCTGACTCTTATAGTTGTCATGGTTACTGGCGTTTATAAATAAGCGCTTTGCAAACGTTAGATGCCCGGATGCTCTGCGGCGTAAAGGTGCGTGCGAATCCCAGTGAGCAAATCCAAAAATTCTTTTCGATTGTCACGTCAATTTTTGCACCTGTGCAATTACGGGAATACTGGGCATTATTTATATTTATATATTTCCGGTTAAATCATAATGTTTTATAGATTTTATTCGTTCTTCTTTAATCGATATGTGCGACGACACAATTTACTGCACGGAGTACTCTTGACGTGTCTTTTTTATTTTTTTTTCCTGTAGGTAAAAGTTTGCTGGTTGTAATTAGTTTTGTTAAATTTTTCAATACTCAATGCCGCTATTCCAATATTTAAACTGGTTGGACGGGTTCTAAATGTAAAGGAGACTTTTTAAATTTTAATGGTTCTTTGTTGACGTTTCGATAATGTTAAGGTCACTCTTGGATGAGTTGCCAATCGAATAAATCTCCGTTATTTAGCAATAATAGCAGTTCTTGAAGAAATTCTTTTTTTGGAAAATCAATAAAATGGCACGCGACAGGCGTGATTTATTTATTTCTTCTAAAAGTCTTTCTTACGCGTCGGTTAAATCGAAAGAGTACTTTGCATTCCATACATTGTTAATAATTCATGGAGAATAAATTTTCGAAAAATAAGCATAACCACTCAATCGATACTTCACGCCAGACACTAAAAATACAGAATACTCAAGAGACTCCCAGTCAAAATAAACACTCAACGAAAACATTGACAGAAGTGCCTCTGTAAATTTATTCCTTTTTCAAACCCGATTTAATTTCGCGCTCCAAAGGAGTACGAACGATCAATAAGCAGACAGTAACAGCTAGCATTTCTTGACCGTCCGATTCATTATTGGGTCAGACTACTGTTCGAGCGTGAGAACCACGTCATTCAAACGTATTACATCACACTCATTTTTAGGGACTGTTTTTCATTACGTTTGCATGATCGCGCAACCGTCTTCCATCTAGCTAACCAGAATAGCAAACGTAAGATTCGTTTCCATGATAAATATTCGTTGGGAAATTACAGTCTAAGAGGGACAAGCCCTTGGAGAACCAGAACCACTCTTATCGCTTTAATCAATTCGGAGCCTAACGATAAAGCCCCCCCACATAAACTGGAGTAGTAAAACCGGAAATGGTATTTATTATCATACCACGTGCAGTAAGAAGTTGAGGTAATATTAAAAGTATTCATTCGAATAACAGTTGTTGATAACGAAATGGCGGTTGAAGAATTATTTTCTCCAGATACGTGATCCGAACGTAACTGATGTAGGTGACGGCCACAGGGAATCGTGGTTCGTCGAAGTGGTGGTAGAGGAACTGGAAGTGGAAGTGGTGCCGGTGGAAGTTCCTTATAATAAAAAATATGAAAAGTATTCATTCGAATAGCAGTTGTTGATAGCGAAATGGCGGTTGAAGAATTATTTTCTGGAGATACGTGATCCGAACGTAACTGAAGTAGGTGGCGGCCACAGGAAATCGTGGTTCCTTGAAGTGGTGGTAGAGGAGCTGGAAGTGGAAGTGGTGTCGGTGGAAGTTCCTTATAATAAAAAATATTAAAAGTATTCATTCGAATAGCAGTTGTTGATAGCGAAATGGCGGTTGAAGAATTATTTTCTAGAGATACGTGATCCGAACGTAACTGATGTAGGTGGCGGCCACAGGGAATCGTGGTTGGTCGAAGTGGTGGTAGAGGAGCTGGAAGTGGAAGTGGTGCCGGTGGAAGCTCAGTTCTAGACTCAGCTTCTTCCTGTGCGCAAATCCGTAAACAAAGGAAATCGTTCTCTCCTCTTTCCGTTATAACTGATCTTTTTTCAAGTAACAAAAGTGCAACTCTGTGCTACTGGTGGATCTGGATTCTTGAGACTTTTCTGCATCACCTGTAATTTCCACAACGCTTTGTAAAGGATCCTCGACAGTCCCTGTGCGTGATAACAAGGTGAAGAAAACAATTGTTTCATAACGAGGTGAAGAAAACAATTGTTTCATAACAATGCGTAACGATAACGTCCCGTTCGGTTGCAACGTTGCAACAGTTTTTTTATTTACGCACTTGCGACGATGCGTACCTGCGCAATAATTGCGTAACAGTGAACCCGCTCATTCAATATAAAATAATGACTAATAATCTAAAGTCAAGAAGAAGTATATAAAATACTAGATACCCCAAAAGTGGCTGGATCAAAAAGAAAAGTTCGACTACCAAGACCGAGCGTAATTTTCGAAATAGAATTCTAAGGCGATGGCGTCATTTCAAAAAAAAAATTCTAATCTCATTTCTTACTATCTATCCTCGACCTCGAATGGTTAATGCTCACTAGTAAACATTAACTGTATATAAGTTCAGCATCGTTTCAGACGCTAACCCAATAGATAAAGTACACTGAGCAACTGTTATTGAATCTTGAACACTGTCAACATACCAGTTCATCAGAGATCTCGATACCTGAACGTACTATATACTAGTAGACGAAAGACTGTTTATTCGTATCATTGACAGAAATGTTAGATAACAGAAAAAGATTCACTAAGTCAAATTTCAAGCTGGTATCCCGCTATGCGAGAGCAAGGGGAGAGGTACAGTTTCGGTAAGGCACAAAAGGGGTGCCGCGAAACCCAGCTGTAAAATCGATATAACACATGCGCCCTGCATCCAAGATTCTTCCTGGATTGCGTCTCTATTGCGTTTTGGCCTTATTACCACCTCAGCCTCCCATATTACGTCTAATCGTTCCCAACTGCAAAGCTCTCCTGCCGGCTCGTGACTTCGCAGCGTTCAGACGGATTTATTCTCCTCGTGATCCCTTCGATTGACTTGAAACTTTTTTTTCCCAGAGGGTAAAGGGGGACAAGGGAGTGGAAGGCGTAGTGAAAAAGAGAAAAAAAAATATTCCGTCATCGCTGCTATTAACGCCGAAACTTAGTGGCCTCCTACGCGGAGGCACTGTGACATTCGTGCATTGCGAACTCCCCAGTGTTTAGCTGAACTAACTACGTTAATACACAATTGGCGTAACCTCTATTTATAGGTATGAAATAACGTGTAGCCTCTGGCCTTAAACGCTGTACTGTCACTTTGACATACGATCGCTTCCTAGCTTGAATATATATATAGATGTATCAGTGTAGTGTAGATCAGTAGATCTTTTTAGGCACGTGAGCAACGTAGGGGGACTTCTACCTGTTACCTCGTTTCTATGCAAGATTAGGAAGTTATCAATTGATAATGGCGATTAAATATATCAACTTGCCATTGAACGTTACACGATCCTCTTGTGCATCTGCTAGATTGTATACTTAATTGAAAAATTATTTTTTTACCGATGCCATAAACGGTTTTAAAATATAGATGAGAAGCGAACGGCTTGACAGTTGTTAGAAATGCAACAAGAAATCGTGGTACTGTTTATAAATAAATAAATATTTGTTATTGTGGTAATTCTTCATATGGTGATAACTTGCAAGCAGGGATTAAGGAAATAATGGCGGAGAAAGCCGAGGCTACGGAAAACGGTGCGGACGTGACCCCATCGTCGCCACCATCCAACGAAGTGGCCGGTTTGAAAATAGATGATGGTGGATCTGCACCAGGAAGTCCAGCCTCGGGTTCGGGCTCTTTCAATGCCAACTTCAAGGCCTTCTCAAAGTTTGGTGATCCTAAGAGCGATGGGAAGCAAATAACGCTCAGTCAGAGTGACAAGTGGATGAAGCAGGCCAAGGTCATCGATGGTAAGAAAATCACCACAACCGACACGGGGATCTACTTCAAGAAACAAAAGTACGTAGTCACTGTCCTAACCTAGATAATTAAATATTAATATTTTCGTACAAGTATCTCAGTTCTAATAACGAATAAATACTTGATTGGTACAGGTCGATGAAACTGGGTATCGAGCAGTACAAAGCTTTCATCGAGGACCTTGCCAAAAGTAAACGAGTCGATCTGGAAGAGATCAAAAACAAGATGGCCAATTCCGGGGCGCCTGGGCACACCAGTGGCGCCTCTGCAGTACGTATAAACAAATTTATATAAATTAAACGTCATCCATGAAATTTAACCTATGCATAGTTATGTACACCCTGTATAAGTGTACTATGTACACGGGGTGAATTTTATGATAAATATTACTCCAATTGTTACTGTAATCGTGGGACAACGTGACGTTTTGGTTTATATTATAGACCTACGTTTGAAAGAATAACGTAAATTATAGTGTAAGAATTGACAACGAAATAGTGCAATTCAGTAAGAATTTTTAACTTAGTAAATTTTTAAGTAAACTACCCAACAAACACATAAGAGTGGGCCAGTGATGGGCCCTTACAAGCCCATTGCACTTATCAATGGACTAGTAACGGTTAAGTACTGGGCCGCTTTTATGTGTTTGCTGGATATCCAAATTTTTGATATCGGTGTAAAACTTTACCACGCAGTGTATCACGTTGCGTCAATTTGAGGTTCATCTGTGAAAAGACAATGCAGATAATTCGAATTTCTCTTCGCAATCTCTGTACATTTTACTTCACACCGCGGGTAAACTTCATTATCGGCTAACTTCAATCGAGCCAGCACCTCGACCGTATGCGATATCAGTCGAAGATCAACCCAGGTTATCATTATCAGTTGCGTGTAAGAGAAAAGCGTCAAAAACAAAGTATTTACTCGGACGTGACAGTAGAAGACATGCTGCTGCCACGTGGTGCGATTCCATAGCACTAACTTATGGTATTCGTGTTTTCACTAGACTCATAGATACTTTTAATTCTAGTCAGATAAACTTTATCATACTCTAAAAATTGATTTGCTCTACTTTTACCGTACCGATTGGAAATTTGCTTCCAAAAAACGAAAGATCGCTACGTTATTATCAAGAAATACCAATACAAGATGTCCCAAGGTCACTATTTTCACGGCAATTGTCTTAAATTTTCCAAGAATATTTAACATGATATTCACTCCGTGATCCTAGACCAGTATTAGCACGTCTCAATAGATTCTGTACACTCTTCTAGTTCCAGCGACGTAGAATTCTAAAATAACAAAATTCATTCCAGGCTGGCAAGGCTGCGTCGACGGTCGACAGGCTGACGGACGTGAGTAAATACACGGGATCTCACAAGCAGCGTTTCGATGAGAGCGGCAAGGGCAAGGGCATCGCTGGCCGGAAAGACTTGCCTGATCAATCAGGATACGTGCAGGGCTATCAGAACAAAGACACGTACAAGGCCCATTAACCCCGGTTACAAGACGTATTCTTTAATATTAAACAGTGCTTGCGCCGTCCATGCAGCATGCACGGATAAGCTTCGTTTTTCGTTTTTCGTTTTTTCAGCTGGTACACCATTTTTTTCTTTTTTATATATTCTTGTTATTCTTATTATATATATATAGCTCGACCGATCACTTCCGTATGAAGTTTTATCTGTGCTCCTCGACGTTTTTTTTTTCTTGGCTGTACTTTTAGCAGTAGAATTTCGAACGGAAGACGAAGGGATGCTGATCGACAGACGAATGGGCAGGCATGTTAAATGGCGGGCAAAGACAAAAGGAAACGAGTACTTGACGAAGAAGTCGTTATTTTATTTTATGCGATTGATAATGACTCGTTTTATTTTATTTTATTTTATTTTTAATCAATCCACAAACAAAAGTATACCCTGGCCTCTGCCGATGTCTTTCCAGGCAGCTAGCCTTACGTATATGATATATACACAAATATATATAATGTATTTACATACTCTCCTTTCTCTAGAGAAGATTATTTCTTGGAAATAATTTACCTGAAACTCGTATTTCAATAAAGTGTACTTAAAAGAGTGTTCACGTTCAGAATGGAAAATAAGAAATCTGGATTCGGTAGTTCATACAACTTTTTACTCACCGTCTAATTTCATTTAACTGTTAATTGTGACAAATAAGTAAACAGGTTAAAATTTTTTTTTAAGATTTGCATTGTAACTTGAGGTGACTAGGAAGTGCAAACGGCCATCTTGAATTTCCAATCACGAAAATTTTTAATTACATGGAATTGGTGCATTATCCTTATCGAACTCGAGTGCACACAGATTTGTGTAAGATTGTGCAATTTTTTGACGTAAAAGATGCCCATGCCAAAATTTTGCACGCGTCTCATTCCTTTATCTCGCAATTACTCCTTACGAAAGTGCCATTCCAGTAACTGTTAAACTTACACAAATCTGCGTGCACTCAATTTCGATAAGGATAATGAATCAATTCAGTATAATTTACGATTTTCATGATTGGAAATTCAAGATGGCCGTTTCCACTCCCCAGTCCCCTTAAACAGGTAATCACAGCTCGTCGATCACTCTAAGCTCAAATCTGACGACACTCGAGCAGAAAATAATTGCGTTAATCCATGCAACAACCTCGTATAAATAAGTAAGACAATCTCACGATCTTTGAAATATCGCGTGACCGCCACGTTATTATTAGTTCACGATATCATAAGCCAATCGATCGATCGGTTAAAACTTTCGCGAAATAAATATTCGCAGACATCTTCCTTAGACAATCTGAAGCGTCAGAAACTCATCGATTTATCGTAAAGTAATGCCGATTCGCAGCTCACGCGATTGGACGTGAAAAAAAAAAGAACGAATCTTCACGTCGATTTTAGCGATTGAGCCATTAAATCCTGATAAGGTCACGTAATCACGCGATAGACATTTACTTAAGCAACTATTTTAAATTATTTTAGGAACCCAGACGGAATCAGGACGATCTGGTACAGAATGAACTAAAAGGTCGAACGAAGTATGCAAACTTTGATTCTCAATAAAACGTTCGTTTATTTGACGCCATTGCTCATCGATACGGGTCAATAACATTCGTGATTTTCGATTACATTTCGATGATCGATATACAGTGGTCAGCATAATCGATTAGGCTGTGAATATGCACATTCGATTGAGTATCCTATTTTAAATATACTCGATCACCGATAACTCCTATCGTGATCCTTGGTACATACGTATTTGCTGCATAGGTCGTGGGGCAAGATGCGTGCAATTTATTTTATTATAACTCTGTCTCTTTAATCCGGACTCCTTGCGTCATGTTTGACTGGCGAGAACTCTGCATGGCAAATCGGTGTTCAAAGTGCGAGGAACACGATGCAGGGGTTTGAGGATGACGCGCGGGCCCGCAGGACTCGATAAACAACGAGAATACTGTGATTAAATATTAAATAATTTTCAATGTTACAACGACGCGATAAAGCCAATCTATTATTATAATAGTATACAAATATATATATTAAGGTGTAACGTGCACGGTTCGAAACCGGACGTCGAATTCAAGTAAAGCTTGGTAAAGAAACTCGCTTGGCCGAGTGAATTACGTCGGACAAAATGCTCGCGAATGAAATGCTGTGATAACGGGAATTTTTAATTAAAGCTATTACGTTAACGCGTACACGGAGCAGAATAGATTAGTCTTGCGCGAGCTTTAAATAAATAACTGCTCCGTGTGATACGCGGTATCGTGTTATCCTCCTGGGCAACGTTGTATAACTTGCCTCGAGTTCCGAGGATCTTTTTCTTTCTTATTCTATGGAAGTTCAAAGTTCAGTGAGAGTGTCCACGGACGCCCTGAGTCGGGATCTGGAAACGGTTTCTCCTGGTGCGACGGAACCTCCGGAACCTGAACCTCCCAGTCGTGATAGAATTTCTTCTCTCAGGGCCGCGAGGACTCTACGATCCTGACGATTGTGGGGTGGTGCGATTTGCAAGGCTTCCTGGACGTCGCCAAGTGCTTGCTCCAGGTATCCAGCGTCGACCCGGGCCTTTGCTCTGGCGTAAAATGCCTCGTAGGATACTGGTCTTGCCTTGAGAGCTTCGTCCGCTAGTTCAATCGCTTCTTGGCATTCCTGATTGATCATCAGTGGCAATTGTAATGAAGGTGCAGTACTTGAGGGAAAGAGAGTGAAGAATTCTTAGGCTAGGATAATACTTACGTTCATCTTACGTTTACATCGGCTCAAGTTCAGTAAGAAGTTCAGTCTGAGTTGCGCGAAAGTCGGAAGGTGTAGGACCAGGTTATTCTGCTCCTGATTCTGATTATCCTGACCTTGCTCCGGGGGTCCTGGGAATTTCCGTAGCGCGTACGCGTAACGGTGTGAAGCCTCCTTTAGTCTACCTTTGCGGTACAGAACGTTGCCGTCCTCCAAAAGCTTGTTCAGCAATATCAAGAGGACGTCGGGCTTTCCGGCAGCCATTGCCCAGGTAGCTGGACCCAACTTTGCACCTCGACGGAGGAAGCACTGCACAACAGGAACATTGCGGCAACCTATTGCCCTGTCTAGGGGACGCATTCCGTGCAGATCAACGTGTTCCACGGCTGCACCTTTCTCCAGGAGTAACTGAACCAGCTTAGGATTGCCCTGGAAGGCGGCTAAGTCAAGAGGAGTTCGTCCAGTATTGTCACTGGTATTAACGTCGGCTCCATGATCGAGTAAGCTTTGAACAGCTGCCAGTCTGCCTCTGACGCAAGCCCAGCCCAGAGCAGTTAATCCTTCCTTATCGGGAACCTCGAGAACGGATCCTTTGTCCAAGAACAGTTCAATCAAATTCGTGTGTCCTTCCGCAGCTGCCAACATCAAAGCAGTCCTGCCGGCGAGATCGCGTTGCTCCAGGAGCGGTGCTGTTTCATCCAAAACTCGATCCGTACTACTGGACAATGATCCTGAACAACGTAACAAACTTACGTAACGCATGATCGCGGGAATCCTAAAGTTTCTAGAACCATAAAAAAAGACCAACCTTCGAGAAGCCTTTCGGCAGTACCCCAGTGACCTTCTCTAGCTGCCAACATAAGAGGCGACAATCCCTTCGCGTTTGTCGCTATTGCACTTGCTCCTCGTGCCATCAGGGCAGAAACTGTGGCTGTTGAACCATTAGCAGCAGCTATAGTCAAAGCAGTTTCTCCGGTCAGAGTATCCGGTCTATCGACTGTCACTTCAGCCATATCCAGAAGGTACTCCACGATGGACTCATGGCCTTGCGCTGCCGCAGCCACCACAGCCTGCTGGGCCGCTTCTTCTCTGCCCACATCGGATGAAGCATTTTCAGGCATATTGCTTGCAGTTGGTACTAGCCAATCGCAAGCCAATAAATATCCAACAACGGAAAGTCTTCCGTGTCTAGCTGCATGTACCAAAGGACACTGACCGGCCATGTCCGCGTGGCCAAGTGACGCCCCGGCAGCCGCCAACCTAAAATTTTCAATGATGCCGCGTTAAAAAAGTTTTTACAAAATTTTTTTACTTCAGGCAACTGTACTGACCTTCTTACGACATCGCAATGTCCTCGGGATGCCGCTAGCGACAGTGCAGTGCATCCTTGACTATTGGTCAGTTCCACGTCGGCACCGAATTCCAGTAGAAGAGATACCATCTCTACCGAACCCTCGTGAGCGTACATACAAAGGACGGGTGCTTGGCCCAAGTACTCCGTGATGAAGTCCGGTGATGCTCCTGCCAGCAGTAGCAGCCTCGAGACCTTGACGTTGGGACTGTAGATGTTCCTCAAGGTACAAAGAGCCGAAGAAACGCATTCCGTTGAGGACGCCAACCATACGGCTTGTAAATCGCGAGATGGCCAACATGGCGCGACTCCTCTGTAGACGTGGGCCTTGAGTACGTGATGACCAAGTTCCAGGATCTTATCACCGTCCAACGGTGCCTGTAGTCGGGACAATCGAAAAGCAATGGCCGCATGACCTAGTCTCAGGTCGCACAGAAACTTTGTCGACTCCCCCTCGTCCCGCCTCATTAACCATTCCCTGAACGATGGATGAAAGAACATGTAGGTATTGTCCAGCCGCTTCACCAGAAATCCAGAGAGCATCTAAACAATAAATTGTCAGGTTTGGTATCGATGGGAGATTCGAAAAGAAAAAACGGAACTGAAGATACTGTAGATATAAATGTACCCACGTCTCACACACATCCTACGTAGGTGCTAGCAGCAAGAAATGAGCGAGGCAACGTTTAGTGGAAGGAAGAGAGAAATTTCTTAAAAATTCAACAAGCAACTCCTCTTGCATATTCTCACCTTAAATCTCTGTAGAAAATCGTCCCACGAGATGAAGTGATTGGCGTTCAAGGAATTGACGGAGTAAAAGATCTCGGGTAAGGTCAAAGGGTAAAGTGCCGCAAGACACACACCCAAGAGAGGCTGTACTTTGTCGAAGGACGTGGCAGTGGGAAACCTCAGATTGAAGTGCAGCTGAAAGATTTGCGCGAGAGAGACTGGTAAAACCTGAAAGGAAAAGAAAAAAGAAAGAAAGGTAAATTTATAAAGACCATATCACAGGCATCGTTGTCTTCTACAAAATGATCAACGCCGACGTCCCACCTTGTAGCTTGCAGATTTAGCGACTAGATGTCCACTCTCGATAAGATCAAGCGTGAGTTTCGCAAAGAGAAAGCTGCCTCTGGCGAGAGCGAGGAGATGCGAAGCGAATCGAGTCTGATTCGCAGCGCACGATGATTCCGCCTTGCCGTTCACGGAGGCGGTCACGTTCGTTTGGATGGCGGCACTCTGCGCGAGCCTGTAGCCAATATAGTCCGCAAGATCCTTGCTGATATGATTGCCAATATGATCGTTTGAACTCTTGTCCAGCGAGAGCCTCGTGTAAGGGAACTGTTTGGCGCACTCCTGCAGTTGGGTTCGCACGGTGCAAACGACTTTAAGCCAATTTGGAAAATTGGAAGCGTGCCTTGTCAGGAAGGAAGCTATCGTGTCTCCCCTGTCCGGTCTGTGATACTCGGCCTCGCAAATAGCATCGATTAGAATGACCTAGAGTTCAGAGATACAAAGTGCGTGATTAATCAGAACCTTCAGTGGATACTGGGATCATTGTATTAATTGGCTGTTTATAATATTACCACATTAGCATCTGGCAATCTGCCAGCCTTCTTCAGGGTCGACAAAGGTTCTATAATTCCGCGTGAAAGAGCCAGGTCCGGATCCACGGTGCATTCTCTTTGCGAGAGTGAGCCTTGTAGGTGTGGTTCCGATAGTAAATACTCTCTGTAGGACGTTAACTGTGGCGCCTGACATAATTGAGCTGCCAGGGAGTGTATGAGGTCCGGAACCAGACAGGTACTATTATTATCTGCTTGGCAGAAGTGATAGGCCACGACGTGGGACGCTAACTCGCGAATCTAGAGTCGAACGAGATTTTGAGTTTGTTTAGTGGGAAAATTTGGTTTGGGACAATTGTACATAGTTCATTGGGATTGGTCTTGACCTTGTCGTTTGTGGTTCGAATACTGGCTTGCATACTGGAAGCGCTTTTCTCCTTCTCTTCGATGATCTCTTCGGCTTCTGTCTGGCTTGGTTGTTCTCGTCTTCTTCCGAAGCAGCTGTGCTCAACTAGCTGTAATATCAGAGCAGTTTTTCCAGTACCTGGCGATCCAGATATGAGCACCCCAGGACCCGAGCCATTTATCACTGTTTCAAGCTCGTGCAGAAGCCACTGTCTACCCGTGAAAAGTGGATCAGTTTCCAGTAGCGGTACTTCGAAGAACAGTGGCTTCAGCGTCAGCTGGGCCGTATGATGTTGTGCAAATCGAACTGCAACGTAATTAGAAAAGGTGAGACCTACCGTCAGACTCAGAGCGCTGATTAATTACCGAAATAACGTACCTTTCGTATCTATAGGGCCTTTAATGTTCCCGGTCCTGGCAGATCTCCTGGCACAGGACCTCCTATTTTTAAACTGACCCAGTTCCTCAACCGGGCCCGGCTGCGTCGTCGTGACGGAATGTCTTCGGGGCGTGAGAGGACTGGAGCTGCCATTCGATAATCCGGATACGGATACCGACATAGACATGGACATGGAAGTCGAGGCGGAAACAGAGGTAGAGATGGAAGCAAGACTTCCGGCACTGTCACAGTCCCGGGTCTTGCCCTTGCCCTTGGCCTTGCCTTTGGGTTTTATAGGTCCCCTAAGCGCAGCCGCTGCTTCAGCCTCACTCGATGTCCCTGTTAAGGTCGACACTGGACTTGTATTTGTCGATGCCAGCGTCTGCGTCTCAAAGCTAGTCAAACTGCTGAAAGACGCTGCTGAACTATCGTGACCCTGACCCTCGTGCAGTCTCATCACGGGCCTTGGGCAAGGACCTGCAACGATTCCTGGAACTCCTGCCAATCCTGGAGCATCGGCAGAGCCGTTGGTACGAGAATGACCCGCGCCCAGGAGCAGACCCAGGCGCATGTAGAGATCGGACTGCGAGGACTTCCTGGTTTTCGAGGATAGAGGCTTAACGTTTCCACCCTCGTCATCTGTGAAAAGATGAAAACCGTTCATGGAAAGTTTCACCGCCGATTTTAAAGTAATCATCTATCGGGCACACAGCAAATCATTCTACACGATGCAAGATCACACGTCGTCGGCGTAGTTAACAGTCAGGATCGATCATGCTTTGTCCAAAATGCTTTTTTTTCTTCCTAAGTAAGATATATATTATGTCCTGGAATTAAGTGTCCCCATTTTTTTTGTAAACATCCTCAGCTAGCACGGCACGCAAGTACCCAAATTTCGCATACTCAAAACCACTCGTTAGCTCAATTCACACTCGAGACTAGATATCCTCCTGCCTGTAACTTTGTCCGATGATCCAATCAGCTGATTCAGGCCGTCGCTCGTTGAACCCTGACTGCTGCTCCACAAGGACTTGATCTTCCCGAGGACAACGCCCGGCCATCGAGACTTTCCCTCCCAGGACGATGTCATCCATGCTGCGTACGCGTCATTTTTTTATATTCTCAAGTCTCTTAACGTGACGTCACATCCGTATTTTTTCAAACTTACTCAAAAGACGCTACCGCGTCGATCGAAGGAACGCGCAAGAAAGTAACGTGACAAAGTTCCTACCTGACAACGCGGAGGGATTTTCATTTCCGGTGTGTTCAGGAGCCGTGGCACTGCGTCTAGCAGCCCTCTGCGGGGCAAAGGGACTCCGGAGGACCTTCGGGTTGAGGAAGAACCTTCGCCGTTGGTTGGGAGGCGTCGGGCAACCTGGACCAATGGGTAAATAAGACCAGCGCGATAAAGCTTACCGTTGCCATAAAGATATCGGAATTAAAAAAAAAACGTTAAAGAGTTATCGTGAACTCACTCTGCGCCATGACGACCTTGTGACGAGCTTGGGACGTAGACTCTGGTAGGACTGGTGGTTTTCCTTTGAGACCTTTCGCCGGGCCCACGGATGACACCATGTCCACCGACGACTCTCTTTGCTAAAACATTCACGTAGAACCTCGAATGAAGTAATCGCACAATAGAATAAGGTACGGACGGTACAACGCCAAGCCCATTGGCCTGGTTATAGATCCAATTCGACACGACCATCTTGAATCAAGATTTGGGCGTAGGTGTAAAACGACTCACGGAACCATCGCATTTCATAGCTGAGTGGGCGTATCGGTACCACGATGCGTCATTGGTTCGCGTTCTCCACCCTGAGGCGAATAATTCCAAATACGCAACTTACGTGGACGACGACTCTTGGTGGTAAGTTGGTCCTGGCAGCAACCTTGACTCGTGGTCTGGGACTGCCACAGAGCGAGTTCACCGTGGAGGAATCATCGACCCAGTCGTCTCCATAGCCTAGGCTGGAAATGGGAGTCGATGCCAGGGCATAGGCAGACCCTGAATGAAAGGTTGTCTCGCGAAGCTCATCCTCGGGTCTAACGTCCTGGAGGCAGAGTGGACAAGCCTCGCTACGAAAGAGACAGGAGTAGCAGCGCTCGTGGCCACAGGAGTCGATGAGCCGACGCTTCTTGCCCTTGTCGAATGGCATCTCGCAGGATGGACATATCGAGCCACCCATCCCCGACGACTCGACCAGGGCGCGTATCTGCGCCAAGTCTGAAAGGATGAGAGGCGTCAAGCATTTATATCGCATTATACATATATATACATATATTGGGATGAACATCTGGCCGACACATTGGCGAGGATCGAGCAGCCAATAGATAATGCTCATACGAAAGACTCGTCAAGGCGCCTCGTGCTCGAACGATTGACCCGAGAAAGTGAGGTCAAGAGACGCGTCTGATGCGATACCTGTAGCTAACATTAGCGCTACGTGACTGTACTTCCTATAGGGGGATATCCTACCTCTGGTTATACCTCGACCTTCAGGGTCAATTTTCAAACGTCCCGTTTCACGAAATCACGTTCATACGCACTTGGACTCCTGGGAGGATCCTAAATATGATTCAGGTCGCACGACCTTATCCTGGTGAATACAAGTCGGACAGGTGCAACTCTACCTAGCCGGCCGTTAGCTGGGTCAACGCACTCGACGCGACCTGACTTCTATGGCGAAGTTGTAGTTTACACAGGATTACGGCTCTTCCGACCCAAGGGCTCTCGCGTCTCATTGTTTATTATAAACTTTGTCTCATTTGTTTGGTCCTGCCGTCGTTCTAGCCACAATCTAATCACTATCCCATTGTACGACGTAGGTAAGCTCATCCGGTACACGGAAGAGCTAATCTAGATAGTTCGGCGCTATTGTCAATAGGTGTAAAATCAACCTGTCGCAATGGCCCATCCCTAATTAGCGACTAGAATAGAATACCGTTCCCCAGCGAAACTGGAGTAGGTAAGAGCGCACGAAGAAGAAGAGAGAATGGGATGAACCATCCATCCGGACAACGGTCGCTCCACCTGTCGTTTCCGTTCTCGACTCTCTTCTGCTCCGCTTCTGCTCCGCTTTCGTGAAGCTTCCCCGGGCGGATCGAGGCTCGGCCAACGGCTGACCCGAATCAAAACCGCGAGCGCGGCCAAGCTAATTTTTCGGATCTCCTTTTATTCTCATTTCGCTGGAGGAGCAAGAGCGGCGACGCGACGCCGGCAGGGGTTCCCTCTCGAGTCGTTCCAACTTCTCCACCCGAGCGAAAGAAGACAGTTGAATCCAGGGGGGAGAAGGAGGCGGACAAGATCGTCGACCACAAGACCCGGAGAACCTGGAGGAGTTCGTTTCGGTACGCGAGTCACGCGTAATAATCGTTATTCGGGGCCTGAGTGAGAGAAAGTACCCTGCCGTACGGCTCGCCTACAGCTCTCGTGTATTTAAATCGGTATCTCGAGAGGCCACGATACGCTCAGGCGTTCCCGTGTGCACTTAATGCGTCCAGAGAGAAGGACGAGGAAGAGAGCGAGAGAAGGAGGGGAAAAAAGAAGAAAAAGAAAGAGCAATGCTCGTGAAAGAACTTCGTAGAAGCAAAGTAACGATCGGGTTCCTGTTCTTGTTTTTTTTCTCTCGAAAGAGTTCACACGGTGTTTACCTGCCGGTTTTCCAACGATAAGGAAACCGCGATAAGATTTGGATAAGCCTGTCATGCTTTTCGGGGCCTTACTAATGTGGCTCTACCGTTCCACGGGAATCATCGTTACCTTCCTCTATTTTAGTTTACTCTGCTTCTATTTGTTCGCGAGGCTCCCCTCTAGGTAGCTAGGACTCACGAAGAATGATCTGGTCCGGAGATCGATAGATTGTGCGATTGCTGTTAGGTCAGGTTTTTCGAGACTGGCGTGCGTAGCAGTAGGTAGATATGCGTCTGGAAAGTAGCCAGATATTGATTTGGTAATATCCACGATGACTCGCGGCTCAATTACAGCTTGCACCGTTGCGAAAGACACGCACCTGTGTGGCCCTGAAGAGCGTGGGCACTGTACTGTAGCACGATCGAGAAAGAAAGAGAGAAAGAGAGAAAGAGAGATAGACGTACATAGTTCCTGCACGCTCATTCGTCTAACTTGGCTATACCCGAACTCGTTTCTCTCGGCTGTGAAAAGCTTGGGAACCCGACTCGCGGAACATGAATATTCACGCTTCCTTTCCAGGGAGTCGGAGAGCCCTGGGAATTCATGGGTTTTCGGCTGTACCATTAACCTAGACCGTGCCCCCCTTCCTTCCCCCCCGACCACTTTGCTGCTCACGGCCCAACTGACCTGACTGGCAGAGCCTGACGGGCAAACCGGCTGCTTACGGATGCCTTGCGTATTATTTGGGAATATACCAGGGTCGGTTCACTACGCCAGTCTTCGGCAGGTCCGAGTGCGGTACGAGCCATTCTGAGAAAAGAGTCCGTTAATAGCCAATCCTCAAAGAAGAAAAGGTATCATCAAGAGGCATCGACACGTTGCCGTGCGTAGACGGAATGGCAAGGTGATTGTGCCAAGAGAAGTTGAGTCATCCGCGCCATTTTCCATGAATATTCGGCGCCACGTTTACCGTTTCGCGACTTCGCAGGAAAGGTCATAGCCGCCGTCTAGTTGCACTGTTTCTCGGCAGCTTAACGCCATTCGAGATAATCCTGACTCACAATTAGCCAAGCCCATGCTCGCGCGATAAGCTAGGACTCGATGCTTTGAAATTCGCGACTCGTCTGATAATTGCTGACCGATCTGCAGATAAGAGACTCTTTCGATTTTCTTTTACAAAAAACTTTCGTTTCTTCCATCTATACAATCGGTAGACCCAATCGCCTCGTTTAATTCAATTGCCATCCCGTGTACGGCGCTATCTAAATTAGTCGTCTATCTCCATTACGAAATCCCACGACGCCTCCATTCTCAAAGAAGATATACCCGGCCGAGGTCTCGAGGTTTCTAGGTTCCGCGTTTTTTGTCACAGAGTAAGTAGCTGCGTGACGAAGTGACAAAGCGACCGGCTATCAAGGCGGCCCCGCAATTGAGCGACAATAATTTACCATCTTACCAGCTCGATAATTCAGAAAGACAAGCAGAGAGACACTCTCGCAGCTACCTACCTAAGTAACCAAACGGATATTGAGTAGAGGCACAACTTGGGCGGTCTGCGAAAGTGGCGCGAATGCGAAATAACGAGAAAAGAATTGTGAGTGCGACAACCAAATAAAAGAATCCGTTGGGATACGAAAGGAGCGCGCGCTGGTTACGGTTCGAAAGTCAATTGTCATTACGCCATTTAATTGGGTGCAACAGGTGGCAGTCGCTCGACTCAAGCAACGGTAGCCTTCATTTTCAAAATAAACACGACAAGCCCGCTGTCACGCACGTGCGATTTCTAAAGTCTCCTGCCCACGGGCCACAGTTGACGTTTCCCCGATATTCAACATCAGCCTTATGCCAAGCCTCTGATACAATTTTTGCCTTTCTATATTCTACCTTCGTTTCTTCTCTTGCGAAACGGAGGAGCATGTAGTTCACGGGCGTCGAACGTATAAAAAAAAAACGCAAGACTGATTCTCTCTGTACGATATATACCTGCTCCGAGTCGTTCACTGAAGTCACAAGATGCAAAATGCCAATCTCGCTTGAAAGCATCGCGTGTATACTAACCGAGAACGGAGAGACTGAGCCCGGATCCAGGCCGAGGTGATCTGTGTCTATCCGGAGGCGCCATGGTGTATATAAAACACTCTAATCCAGTAGCAAACTTGGCAGTACGCTCACTTCATCTCTCACTGTTAGATTATTTAATGGAATCACCAGGTAGGTCCCACTGGAGCTGATCGCTCGATTAACAATTTCGCGATAACGAATCACGTATGAAAGACAACTTGCGTTTGCATCGTTTAAGCATTATTTTTCTCATCACGATTCGAGATCGCTTTTCTAGGGATGAGGAACGAATGACGTGAGTTCACGGCTGAGAGGAGTCAGGTTATTAAAACGCGGCGAGAGTACAGCACCATACCGAAGGCACTGAAGGCACTGAAGGCACTGAAGGCACTG
>JARQST010000601.1:202512-213139 GCA_030142225.1 Pachycephus smyrnensis
GAAGGCACTGAAGGCACTGAAGGCACTGAAGGCACTGGAGGCACTAGAAGAGCGTCGAGCCAAAGCAAGTCCGCAGCCTGAGCGTTATATGGAGGCTGATTGGCTGGCGAGCTCGCTTGCCGCTTGGATGACTGGTTGACTGGCTGAGTGGCTAGTGGTCGGATGGCTAGGAGCGTTCTTGTGGCAGAATCACGTACGTTCTCTCTCTCTCTCTCTCTCTCTCTCTCACTCTCTCGTTCTTTCAATCTCCCAAGCACCGCACGCACGCTCTTCTCGCTCACTGTGGCACATATACAGTCAGCTATCTTAAAACACTCGGTACGGAACCCTCTCGTTAATGTGCACAACAGAAACTATAGCTTGACTTGCAGAGACTAGTAGGCAGAACCAGCTAGAACCTGCCTGGAGTTTTCTTATCGGCGCACCAGGCGATGCTTTACCTAAAGAAATCTGCGGGGAGATGACACGTCCAGTCTCTGTATAAACTCAGGTATCGTTGATCCCATCCGCCTAGCGTTCCTCCATTGATAGATGGATCGTTGGGTGGGTGGGTGGTTGGATGAGATTGTCGAGTGGATCTGGCATCGTGATCGCGGACGTAGCGTATCCGAGTTAGTTGAGGTTATTCATTAGTAAATTGAGAGCAATGCTGATACTATGAGGACATCGAAGGAACGTGGAGGATCGTGTCCTCGAAGGAGATAGTAGGGTGCATCCGATCTCCTAGGCGTGAAAATGCTAATAGCTCCCGTTGTTCGAGCTGCCAGGTAATATTTCTTCGGATACGTAACGGAGGCGCATTTCTATGGAAGAACGTGGCTTAATGTTCGCGGATTTTACATTCGTCTTGTACACTCGATCGAATTCTCTCTTTGGCCTCCCTGATCCGATCGCTTCCAGAGTGACCCGATCTCGTCGCGACGCGGCGAACAGGTTAAAGTAGCTTTACCATACCTGCCACCATCTACCTACCTATTTATCAGGCTACCCACTACAGTCGTCAGGTCGAGTACACAGATCTACGGGACAGGGGGTTCGAGTGCGCAGACAGTTTCGAAGGATCTCAGCCGGAAAAAGAGACCAGCGGCCGGACGTGACGAGTCGACGGAGCCGGGAAGCCGAGGAGTCGTGAGACGGAAAAGGAAGAATGGGGAAAAAAGGAGGAAAAAGGAGAAGTAGGAAGAAAACGATCGGCGAGCCGGTGCACGGTGCTTACAGAACCATGCGTGCGTGCGTGCTAGCTTGTCTCTGTATAGTGTACACCTTCCTTTGGTACGTAGGCCAAGACAGCGGATGCGGGTGGGCGGACCGGGATCGTGGGCCCAAGTGCGAGAGAACGAAGGTAGGGCCCACGCTGAAACGAGCACCGGTAATTAAACGAGCACCTCGCTATGGACTTGCCGTTAAAAACGACTAAAACCTATTCCGAACTGCATCTTGCCGGGAAGAGAGCATCGAGTAATGAACTGGGTCTAAGGAATCGAAAAAAAAACAGTAGGCATCCTTTCGTTCCTCCAAGCAAAATATTACGTAGACCGGAATTCCTCATTTGAATTCCTTATCGAGATTCTCTCGTTCCATCAGATTTCTTCGTCCCTTGACAATTGTTACAAGGAGGATGGCAGCGCATTACGATCCCATGTCTAAGACGAATCGTGTAAGGGCGCCGTACCGCGACACGGGAGCTGGTTATCCGGCCGAAGTGTATGTATAGGATAGCAGGGGGCCCGTGCGTACAACCCGGGCCTTATACGGTCCCCGAGATACGGACATCGTCCTGGCAAAAAGAATCTTACCGCACGACGGCAGTTCGATACTTTTCGACGGGGCCTTACGAAGAATCTCGCAGGAAAAATAGAAGTGGGGCCCTAACCGTGTACGGAGGACCCAATCGAAGAGCGTAACGAGATTAAACGGGAAGAAAAATTTCTTAAGCAACCTTTTTCATTGCCCGGCACATTGCGAACTCGTTCCCGTGCATTTATCTCAAACCCCTGTACCTACATTGAAGCCAATTGACGCGTGGGCAAAGTTAAACGTTAAATCGCTCGGTTAATCGTCCCGATAGGAAACCACGTCGAGATTGAACGTCCACGCATAAATTTCCTACAAGACACAGAGAGGCACTGGCAGTCGTTTCGTAAGGCCCTTGGATTTCGTAGAGCCACGTCATCCAGCAGGTAGTAGTCCCACGGGCCCGTAGACTCTCTGGAATCTTCACGTGCACATAGAAACGCCATCTCCCGTCCATAGCCTATCTCTCCTCCAATGAGAATCTTACAAATCCGTTCCGCGCGTTTCAAGGACGCCAATATAAGCCCTCCGAACAAGACACGGGATTCATTTTCGGCTGCCGAATCCCCGGCATTCCTCTGGTCCACTTAAACCCCATAAACACCGAAGAGAATCACCCTCCGTATCACGTGGGACCACCTATGCGCACTCTAACCAAACAAATTCACACGGAAGCCAGAAAACCGTTAACTGCAATTTATCACAGAGTCCAAAGAGGGGATGGCAATCCATCGTTATCAGCAGTTCGTACGGATTCAAATATAACCGACTTCCTAGTACGCGCATGCGCACAACGTACACTAAACTCGTTACGTACAGAAGTCTAGTTCGCCCACGAGATTCAAAAGACGGAATACGATCGCGTAAATAAAAATTCGCAAACACGCCCTCCTGACCAACTGCTAGGAGACAGCGGAGATCGGCAGAGCCGAGTTACGAGTTCGTACGCGAACGAATTAAATCGGTTCGTGTCCGGGCTACCACGACTATCCTGAATGGTCCTTGGCTCACGTAAATGCGAGTGCGTGTTAACTGCGATACACCCTGGATTAAATGTATAGGCAAGTATGGCAGTACGCGTATACCCCCCTCGTACGTACGTACGTGCTTGCTACGTACAAGATACGCGCTTCGATCGCCCACGCAGACTCCCACGTATTCCTATCCCTACCCTGGGACATTCGCCGACTCGTTCGTTCATTCATTCGTTCGTTCCTTCTTTCATTCACGACTTGATACGCTTCGATCGCGAATGCCTCTCTCTCTCTCTCTCTCTACACCGTATCTATATAGACAAGCCGCATACGCATATTGCGTACGGCAAGAAGCTGCTTGTCGACATAACCTCAAACAAGCTGACGAACCCAGTGTCACTTTTCTTGGCCGTTCTAAATACCATTTTTTTCGAGGTATAACATTGTATGATTATGTAATAATTATTATCTGTGTATATATATATATTGTTATATATTGCAGAAAATAATTTACGACCTCACCGATTAGCATCTACTTGCATTTCCATTTTTTTTTGCTCATTGAGGAAAACATACGTGGTCAAGATGCTGAATCTCTCGGGGCGCCGAAGGGCAGCTACGTTTTACCTACGCGTACGTGCCGCGCGTCAACTACGTGTCTCGCATGGCACCGTAATCCCTGATCCCTTTAAAGAGATTACGTTGGACGGCTGATGCTCGCTTTGGCTTCTAGCTACGGTATACAAATAGTATGGCTGTCCCTCTTCTTTGGAGACATTCGAGGACGTTTGCCTTTGTGCGAGATAAACTCACTGCGAGCTGGGGTTCTCGTTAGCGCCAGATTAACCTAACCTAACGAATTTACGCTCCTTCCGGCTATCAATCCTCCGCGATAGATCATTGATCGGAATAGGCGGACACCGATGGGATTCACGTATACGTGAGAGGAGACCGATTGGGAAATTAATAGAGTGCCTAGACGGCGCCAACTCTGATAAAACTTATCGGGCATACCTATACTCGTGGGGACTCGAGATCGTCTTAAGAGACTCTCACTTCTGTCTCTTTCTATGCCGTGTTTTTATTATCATTATTTTACCGAGAAAACGAGTTTGCTCGTTCGTTGTTCGAAACCTTCTGATTGTTGAGAATTATAATCGGACGTTACAAGACGTACGTGTCACTCCTGGGAATCGTCGAGCGATTTTTAATCGGCGGCTGGCTTTGTTAAGTCGCCGCGATGGGATATCGACTGGCGCCTCTTATAATATACGACTACAACTCATAATCCCTGTCCTAATGCCCGTGCGATATATTGCGCTGTACACTGAGAATACAAAGAAGCTCGTATTCGCGATTAGATTAGTACGGAATCAGTGACTGATGATAAAAGTCACATCGTTACATGCTATTTGCGTCCTTGTCGCGAGATTACGATGAGAATGATTCATGTTTCGTTTGTCAAAATAGTCTTTGTTTGTTTGTAATTATTATTTTTTTAGAAAGTCGATACTCCGTCGGTAAAGTAGCGACGCGCGACAGCTCGGAAGCGTCTCGAACGCTCTTTACTCCGATGGTAACAATATTTGAATTTTTTTAACGTTTACTGGCTAATTCCGTGAACGATTGAAGAATGAAATTGTGCAACAATTATTCTAATAGATTGTTGATACAGTGTTTTGGTAACTCACCATTATTATATACTTCGGCATTGACCAGAGTCTCCTCGTCGTCGGTATCCGGTCCTAGGGAGACGGGCGTATAAACGATGGAGTCTCTGGTTCTCATGATCTTTCCTTCCTATAGCTCCAGACAATTATATATATCCTCGTACATTCGCGCTGAAAAAATTAAGAAAATTATCAGTGAAAAACATTCTCTTCGCATTAATCATCAAGATACTATCGTCAAGCACGAAGAACGTTATGCAGGCACGAGACTGTACGTACTCGGTGCTCTCGGTAGACAGCTCTACCTCCGCTAAATTTCAAACAAAGCTCGCACATCCCGACCAGTCGAGTGAATGAGTCACAGGGCCAAATATAGTGATCCAAAGATTTTCTGTGGTAATGCAGATTTTTATAGAAAAAAAAACTTCTCTTCCGTATCGACCCTATCCATGGTCTAGTTTTCGTCAGCTCGAATCGTAAACGGCTCTCAATTTGAGAATAATGGACTGGAACGCATTCGTTGTCGTTACCGGAGGAAATAAATCGCGCTGGCGCTTCTCGCAAGTCCTAAAGTTCGTGACGACGGGGGGTAAGCCGGTAGTCGGCAACGGATAGGGTCAAAGCACCCTTGGCTGGGATCCAGCTCGGTTTATTTGTTCCTCGTTTCTTCTAAATAGTCGCATGCGCTTGTCTCGTGCTCCCCTGCTACCTCGTGTGTTCGACATATGCGAGGGGCTGGGTTCCCTGCTCCCTTAAGATCACGCCCAAGCAGCCACCCTAATCTCGTATGCCTGTATCAGTCTTCTTCGAAATTTCAGCAGCCCACGCCCTTCGGGGATGGCGAACGCGCTAGTAAAACGGAGAAGTCGGATCTCATCTGGAGAAGATCGACAGCTGGGAATGATCTTTGGGATCGATCAAGCTCGTGGAAACGCGAGAGATTCAGACATCGCCTAGCGCGATGAAAAGGGAGAGAAAATCTACAAAGAGAGTTCCACGAGAGTTCTCTTCTTGAGGTGGTAGAACGTTCTATTTTCAGCATAGCGACTGTCGCCGTCCCGACAGCACGGCGGTAGACACCGTTATTCTTCGAGGACTTACGAGTCGCGTTCATGAGAGTGAGAGAGAGAGAGAAGAGCCTTATCAACGATCGATACAATCAATGTCCCATGAACTCAACGGCGGATGCTGTAGACTCCACTGGTACGAGAATAGGTTAGTCCTCCTCCATTTCCGGTAGATGGAACGTCGATGCGGTAGGGAGCGAATTCTCGGTTTTGGCAGTTGACCGAAAGAGAGGACCGGCTCTACCGATAATTACTCGGCGGAAGGACACGAAGAAAAAGAAAGCGTCTATTCCTGGGATGGATTCTTCTCCTGCCTTCTATGTCGGCAGTCGCGTCGCTTTTGTCTTATCTTTTTTGTCATTGTGTCGTGCCTCAGCCCAGTGTCGAAAGAGGAGACTGTGCCACGGCAGCTACTCTTTTTCAATCCGAGCCACGTCAATGGCGTCTATCTTACACCTGAGCCAACCCCGAGAAGAGTCGCACGAGTCTTTTCGCAAAATCTACGCTACACCCAATACGACAAAAGGCAATTAAAGCCATTAGGCTCGGACAATGAAATAATTTACAGGGCAATATAAACGAGAACGGACGAAAGGAACAAACAAACGTGGGATAGTTCGACAGGATACGACTCGCATCCGTTTCATTCCGTGATCCTCGGTCGCACGAGCTTTTAAAAGTTCCTCCCAGTCGAGTAAGTATCGAAATCCTATAGAGATTTTCCCGTCTCGCGAAGAGAATTCCTAAACATTTCCTATGCGCGTAGAGACACGTATAGGTTAGGTTTTCCTTTGGGTATCAAAAGTATCCCCAGGATGCTCCCACGGGGGGAGGGTTCAGTGAAACTTCATCCCTAGAGTTGAACGAACCCAAGCTGATCTCCCCAAGCGAAACTGTCACTGGCACCCTGCACTAATTCTCAACACACGGTCAAAGCACTGCCGCGTGGCAAGACGCATCCGTACGCCCACGCAGGGACACCCGACCGCGTGCGTAGTGGCACGAGCCGAGGGTGGGCACGTTCGCGGCGATGAGGAGAATGAAAAGTATGTAGGCTGTTTGCAGAGGGTGGCAGTCGCGGTGACGAGTGACTGTTGGATGGAGTCAAAAATAGCAGCCCTTCTTGGTGCACCTATGGGTACGACGAGGGACGGTATTGCTTTGGGTGGCGTGCTATAGTAAAGGCAGAGCCCAACAGGGGGACGGGGGAGGTGGAGGGTACGTAGAGATTTAGATGGGGGCTACGCCCGTAAGCCGAGGATTTTCGTCGGGGAAGGAAGCTCTATTTCCGGTTAAGATCTTCCAAGATACTAACTGCATAGTATTCGATACGGATACTAAACGAATATCGCATACGCAAGCAGTTACTCTTAATAGATTCCATAGGAAGAAGGCCGGACCGTGTCTGGCTAGTAAGAGCCGTTACTACTTCCGTTCTTTAAATGACACTCCAAGCAGTCCCGATAGGTCCCGTTATAAATAAGTGCAAGTTGCAATGTCATTAACGCATCCGGCACTCGGTAGAGATTCCCAAGTCATCGAATCAATTTCTTCTTTACTCTAGGATGACTTTGAATCGACAATCATTAACGCATCCGGCACCCGGTAGAGATTCCGATGTCATCAAATCAATTTGTTCTTTAGTCTAGGATGACTTTGAATCGACGAATATTAGTCTCGTAACAGGTCTACCGGTTTCTCGAGACTAGGTAGTACGGAATGTACCGATGACGTTGATTATCGAGAATTTTAATAGATCTTGGGGTTAGTTACATTAAGTACCGTTAAGAGTAATGGCGCGCTATTCGTCACAGATCCTATATGATAGGCAATTATTAGAGCGTTCTGGGAAACTCGAGTCGCGGTCCTTAACAGAATATAATCCCGTCTCGAGGCGACGCTTTGGTATGCGCTCTCCTTTGCGCCCGTAACGTTAACCCTCTGAAGAAAAAGAATCGAAACAAGAGGACACCGTATAGATATATATATATTTGTGTGAGCTTACCAACGAGTTTGTCCTCGAAATAGCGTGGTCGATGTCGAGCCTCGCTTTCTCGCGTTCCTAGCGACGTTCCGTTTCGATATTTTTTTTCTTGTTTCTTTTCTTTTTATCTGAATCCCCGGAACGCTCTCACTTTTTCTCTTTGCCTTCCTACGTCGGCACTTCACCTGGAACGTCGCACTGCTGTAGCACTTACTAAAGCACAGACCAGACGCGCGATTATTTCGCGAATCGTCGCTTTACCACGAACTGGATGATGGGTTTTGGGGCAGACGAGGTTATGAAATTGAAGCGCGGTGGTTAAATAAATAATAACTAGTCTCGCGAGTAATAAATAAGGGAATAAATAAATAAATAAATAAATAATAATACGAGACTTCGTAGAATTTCGAGTCTGGGCCGAATTACTTTTCCAAAGTCCGCGGAGCGTCGGAGGGTGCGGTCCGGACGCGCCGACGGACTCTAGCAGACTGCGAACACTCCCAAGGAAGTCATCAGGGAGCAAAGCTTCTACCAGCAGACTCCCCACGTCTCGTGGAAGCTCCAGCTTTTCTTCCCTACTTCTCCTTTCGCGGTCCTTCTTCTTCTTCTTCGTCGTTTTAACCTAAAGTTACTGCAGCCGCCTTGTCGCGCTCCCTTCCCCTTGCTCTTCGTCAGCTGCTCAACTCCGCCTGGTAGCCGAGCGACTCGTACGGCTAACGACGCGAGGGAGATTTTTTTTCACTTTCCTCATTTTCACTAAAATAACAAAACCGACAGGCTGCAGCCATTATTAAGAGATCGTTGAAGGACTCGGCTATGCAGACTTGGCAAACGCTCTTGGATAGTCGTTTGAAATATTTTTTTCTTCTCGATTATCGAGATACTCGAAGATCCGAAGAAAGTAGGCAAACGACTCGTTCGGATGAGAAAGTCAGAAGAGTCTGAACGGAAACGAATATTCTAGATTATTCCTAAGGTATCCCGTGATGGCCCTTTATTCTAATGAATTTCTAGATCGATATAGAATTTTGCCAAAATACTTTCTGCCTCCTATATTTACATGGGAGGTTAGGAAAAGGGCGTGTCACGGCGATTACTGTTACTGTGTAGGTACTGGGGGCAACAACCTTTTGGACCCTTCTTTTCCTCCATTAACCCTTCGCCCTAATGCACGCCTGACTCCCTTTTTGCCCCCTGCGGCATATCCGGCGGAACCACCCTCGAAAACGAGACTTTTTGTCCTTCCTTTACTTCAACGAGATTTTTCCTCGCACGTGACCCGCACAGGAAGAAAGTTTATTACCCCAAGAGGGGTTGAGGACTTTTTGGGGTCTTGAACTTAGGAAGCAGCGAGTCGTGTCTTATCAATAACCGTGTAACGACAATAGACCGTAACCGTCACCTTTATTTTATAACATCACACCCGTTACAATCGACCTTAAATATATTTATTATTCATATATACCATATAGGGTGTGGATATACCGTTTCGATTATCCAAAAAAAATAATCCCGCAATATTTTGGTTAAAAAGCATATTGAAGATTGGAAAACGAGGGGAAAGCAAAAGCAAGGATGCTTCAATGTAAAAATGAAGACGTGGAATATTTTGAATTACCGAACCATTGTCAAAATCGTATTTTATGCATGTACCATGTGCTATTGTTTCTCGCAATTGCCACGCGAGGACAGACTGGCCTTAATGGCCTCTTCGTTCCTTGGGGTTTTCCGACTTTGGACAAGTCTTCATAAGAAGGATGGAAGAGACTCTGGACCAGTGAGATGACTAGTTCGTTTATTCCATCAAGAGGTTATCCCGCTTGCAAGATATTTGCAAGAATCAATATCACATTTTTCGAGTGCGTTAGTTATCGCGAAGCAGACTATAGAACCTCTTAGATTCGTAACCTATTAAAGATTTCTTTTAATTAAGACTTATGAACTAACGATTAAAATTTATGAAACGTACGATGCTTCCACGCTTTGACGTTTTTTTTCTTTTTTTTTTTTCCTTTACTAGCTATAAAATATATGTACGATTCGATACCCATGATTGTTATAAAACTATTGAATAATAAGAGAGCTGTTAGCACGAGACAAAGGAAAGATCGGTGAAGATGTCAGGTTAACAGATATGCATGCCGACGAAGTGTTCTTTGTTCTTGTAAACGGGTCCCCAGGAGCCATATTTGTTGTCCGATTTAGGTTGGGATTGTTGCTGGCGACGTTCTTGTTGTTGAGAGCTTTGTTGCTCCCTCTCCTTTCTGTAAACGAGAGAATGGCAAAAATTAATGTCTTATTTAATTTAAAGAAAAGTTTTCTTTTGTATTATAGACCATATTTATCTCTTTACTTTGATGATGCAAATTTTGAGTTACCTGATCTCCTGGTAAGGCCCTTTGATAATGGCGCCGTCAATGTTGTTGTGGACCATTTTGATTTAAGACACGCGTTACTCCTGATAAATGCTTAGGTGTTTTTCAAAGCAGCCGATTTTGCCTGATGTAGGAAGACGATTGGACAATGGTTCAGCAGCAGCTAAGATTTTATACGAGCCGATTGACCTGCACTGCGGTAGCTGCTTCCACAGAGCTTTTCGGATTATAGATTTTTCTCTTCTACGGATAAGGAGACATTTTTATTTATATTTATTGGGGATATGGCTTTTATGGTTATCTGATATTTTTCGTTAATCTGGGATCAGCCATACTTGTATACTTTATACTTACTCTATGGTACGTGATGTAAGTGCATTAGTACTAGAAGTTCCAGGCAATTTCCAGCGTTACCCCGGCGGCTGTCTTTACGAGTTCTAAGATGTTTTGCTAGTCTGAAACGTCAAAGTTATTTCTTATTCGTTAAAAATACTTCGTGCGCCTTTCCACACTTTGCGGTGCAAAGTTCGAATTACGTGTAATTCTAATAGGCGTGTACGTATCTTGAAGGTTTTTGAGTTTTTGCAAGTAATACGTCATCGTGGACGAAGCAAATATCTTATCTATCAAAATCTCGTAGAGTTCGAAAGAGGTCGAAATTTTTTTGGCAATTTCATTGCTAAGCGACTTTTAAGCATAAGCTATTCGAAGATCCAACTGGGACTAAATTGTGGCGACGGTGGTGCCACGGGGTGGCTTAATC
>JARQST010000601.1:213239-246087 GCA_030142225.1 Pachycephus smyrnensis
GAACGTCGGGGAGTTGCCTTGGTAGTCTAAGACCTTGCACCTCATGGACACATAGGTCTATTTAAACAACCACGAGATACTACGACGATTAACCGAATTTTCGAAAAAATTTACTTCAATTTCATTGCTAAGCTACTTTTAAGCATAAGCTATTCGAAGATCCAACTGGGACTAAATTGTGGCGACGGTGGTGCCACGGGGTGGCTTAATCCCGCATACCGGAACAAAGGAAAACTTTCTACTTCCGGTCTAGCGTCAACGACAAACGCGTAAACTGGTTCCAGCTGTTCCAGTCGGTACGACGAAGTTCGAAGGGCTGGGAACCTGTTTTTCAGTCGAATGCTCACCTCACACTGAGTAAGAACGTCGGGGAGTTGCCTTGGTAGTCTAAGACCTTGCACCTCATGGACACATAGGTCTATTTAAACAACCACGAGACACTACGACGATTAATCGAATTTTCGAAAAAACTTTTCTTGCTTCAATACTCTTAAACCTCACTGATAACGTGGCTACGGTATTTTGAATTTCAACGGATTTCCAATTACTGATGGCGCGTTATGCGATTCCCGTTCGAGAACTGCGAGTCTTTCGCAAAATCCTTCAGCTTTTACAGAATCTCGTGTACTCCCTCTTCAATTCAATCGTCCAACCGCCAGTCCGGTTATTCGATTCAGGTGGGGACTGCGCCGGGGTTACACGATTCATTCTCCCAGCTATTATTCGAGATGCCTAGAAACCAATCCTATTTAATATATTTCCGATATACGTGAGATCTGTTAGCTTCAAGCTACGAATTGCCAAAACGCAACTCTTCGATGGTAAACAAGGTCCTAGTAGAGGACAACTAACCAGATAGACGACTAACCAGATAGGCAACCTGTTACGTCTACGTGATTTAGACTAGGAACTCTTGTGGATTTCCTTCACTAAGATTCTTCATCTTTCAATAATATCAATTTAAAAAATACTCATTTAATTCATACAGAAGAAACAAAAAATTGTCCATAGTTCCTCTTTCACGTAGAATTTCTCCTGGACTGCTGGTACTTTGTCGATTTTTCTTGAAAGATTAAAAGAAACGCTTTGGATATCCCTGAAAGTATTTTGTACAAAGAAAAATAATTGTTTTGGGGAACTAAAAGTCGTCTTTCTCAAATCTAGCAGCTTCCCTCTGGATTGAAGCTTTTTTTCAACATGATCCTTGCTGCTTCGTCTCGCGAAAATCAATTATACGTTCAGGGAAATGAGAATCGTCGTAAATCTTGTAGTTAAGGTAAACTAGAATCTGATGCAACATCGATCCGAGTTTCGTCACGTGCTTGTATCTTGGAACCTTCGTTCACCCGGGCTGCGTGATGAGCTGCACGTTGTTTTGCCAGCCAAAGCGTCTACCAAGATCTACGGAAGTTTACGACAGAGAAGCAAAGGCTGATTTATATGTTAATTAGGAGACGCATTTTTGGCCACGTAGACGCCACGTTGGTCCTGCGAGGTTGCACCTCTTCGTCCGAAAGATCCACTGGCAGAGTGTCAAGTTCGATTAGAAATTTTGTGGGAAATTAGAATTTTAAATTAGCTAGTGCAACGATCGTACGATCCTTGTGCGTAATTGATACGCAGAAAAGTGGTTTATCAATCTCATGAATTTGAATTGCGCGCTGAAGATTTTAATTAAGGGAAGTGTCGTGACGCATTGCGGTATTATACGTATAGATATGATTTATTATAAATTCTAGTACATTCTTCTGAGGTATTTAAGTTAGTATCTTACTGTACAAAAATTTATGAATATATTTGACTTGTCCCAACGTTGGATCTTACGATTATTTACAGTTCTTTTTTTTATTAAGCTAACTGACGACTGGGACGTACCAACAGTCTGGTGGGACTTGGAGGTAGGACGTTTTTTTATTCGTTACACGTAGAAACGTCGAAAAATTCTGTACAGTCAAATTAGCCAGTCCCTTATTGTCCACATCCTTTATATTCTTAATTGGTCTAGTATTTAGATAAGTGGACCATCGACAGCTTCTTTACGAAGCAGACAAATTGCAAACCCAGCCATTCTGCGTGACCCAATTGTATAGTTCTATCGAGCTTCCACAGTATTGCGACTATTGCTTCCAGGATTTAAGTTAATCAGGCGATTTGAATTTTCTGCAAGCTCAGTAATACTGACTCTACCTCGTTGCCTTACAAATTTTGCAACAGCTTCGAGTTCGTCCTGAGAAATATAAATGAATTTTCCTCGGTCATCTATCACCCCTGTCAAATTCCCTTCTGCCTGTAGATCTTGGATCCTTTCGATGACGTTTACTGTCCTCAAACCAAAGTGCGCTGCAAGATCCTCCAAAACGACTACTTTGTTTTCCTTAATGTACGCTAGAAATTCTTGTAGCAAGTTTCTCTGTTCCTCCTCATCGCGTTCTTCGTAACCTTCCTCCTCGACACTGAATGCTTCTTTAAGTTTGAGGTACTCTTCGTATTCTCTCTTTTCCTTTTCTTCTCTCTCCTTTCTCTCGGCTTCCTCTTGACGTTGCTCCTCTGCCCGTTCTTTTTCAGTGATCTTGTCTCTTTCTTCCTGAAGTAATTGTTCCCTTTTCCTGCGTTCCTCCCTCTCACGCTCTGCCGCTTCTCTCTGTGCTTTCTTCTCTGCCTTTGCTTCCAACTTTGCTCGTTTCTTCGCACCAACTTTATTATCAGGAAACTCTACTCGTTCAGCTGCTTCATCGTTACTCTCTTCATCAGATACATTCGCTACATCTCTTTCTGCCTGCGGAGCTACATCTCCACGCATTCTTCTACGAGCATTTCTCACTCCTGCAGCTCGCCTAATCGGCTGACCTCGTGCTGCAGGTTCTTGTATCTCACCAGTTGTCTTTGATCCATCTATAAATGATATTAAATCAGTAACTGATGCTAAAACAGCTGTTGAATATCTGACAAGGCAGGTAAGGCAAGTAGGACACAGTAAAAAGTATCAATATTTCTTAAGTACTACGTCCATAAGCCTATTACGTACCTGATTTCCTACGCGATAGGAAGGACAAACTAATAATTAGTATAACGAGTACCGCTGCAATAGAAACCAACAAAGTCGCATCCATTTTTCCGGACTCCACTTTAGTTTTCAACAATTTTCAAGTTTACGTCTTTACTAAATAGTACAGGAATTGAACGACGATGGCGCCAGTAGTCTTGTACTCAATGGCCGACGACGGTGACGTGTTGCTCTGTCAGTATTTCTCTTCTCGGCGTTGACTGCAACTTTATGTTCACGTTCGCGTTATTTCTCTGAGAATTTATTGAATTAAAGTTAAGATGTCGACGCACCTGGGTGTATTTATTGCCCTGTGCGCCCTACTACAGTGCACCACCGCGCTGTACTTTCATATCGGCGAGACAGAACGAAAATGCTTTATTGAAGAAATCCCAGACGAAACTACAGTTTTAGGTAATATTTCCACGTTGCAAACCTTCAGTTGCGTTCGGAGAACTTTTTTATTCTCTCATTCTTATTTGGTACATTGTGATTATGAATACAGCTGTTTCTGACCTTTTGCATAGTTAACTACAAGGTGGAACTGTACGATCCAAGAAGTGGTGGATTTATGCCAAGTAGTCCTGGTATTGGAATGCATGTGGAAGTCAGAGATCCTGACGACAAATTAATGCTTTCCAAAGTGTATAGTTCTGAGGGACGCATGTCTTTCACGTCGAATACTCCTGGAGAGCATGTAATTTGTCTGTATTCTAATAGTACCGCGTGGTTCAGTGGTACACAGCTGGTAAGAATTGTTTAAAGTATTTTCTACAGTTTTCATCCTTTTTTTACACTTATGAATTCTTTGTGGCATAATTATTGCGTTAAATATTTTTCAGAGAGTACATTTAGATATACAGGTTGGCGAACATGCAATTGACTATGCCAATGTTGCACAAAAGGAGAAGCTTTCTGAACTACAGTTAAGGATTCGTCAACTTCTCGATCAAGTAGAACAAATTACTAAGGAACAGAATTATCAGAGGGTAACTTTTTTTAAGAATTACCAAAATAAACGTAAATATAATTTAAAGAATGTACTATATTATTATTTTGTGTTTCAGTATCGTGAAGAACGATTCAGACAAACGTCTGAGAGTACCAACCAACGGGTTCTGTGGTGGTCCGTAACTCAAACAGTCATTTTATTGGCTATGGGTGCGTGGCAGATGAAGCATCTCAAGAGTTTCTTCGAAGCTAAGAAATTGGTGTGATCGCATATGATTTATTGTAAAATAAGACTCTTCATTCGATTAAGTATAATTTTGTGTTATCGAATTTCAAGTTACAAACGAGACACTAAAAAGTGTTTTTAACGAAATCTATTTATAAATTTCCACTCCATTTGTAATATACGTGAAGAAAAATATATATGTGAATATACCGCGTTGTACTTGCATATAATTATCAAATTTAATCGAAAATTAAACTGCAAATTTCAATAATTTAAGGTGTCTTCACAGCTTTGTCGGACGAGTCGAAAAACTAGACTTGATTGGTCAAAATCATTCTTTGGAAAAGATTCAGCCAATGAGAAATCTGATATGTCAGTCGTCCGACAAAGCTGTGAACGTGCCTTTAGGCAACGGCAACAGGTAGTTCGCATAACGATTAGCAGATTTGGACCAATTTGGACGAATGAGGCATCGTGATTGATTACGGTACAGGGACCGTATTCTCGAGTCTGCCCTAAGGATTCTCGCACGCGACTTTCCATTTGAAAAGCGTTGGCCGGTCGTATGCGAGATTCATGAAAATAGTTCGAGAATACGGGCCCAGATTTGGACGAATAAGGCATCATGATTGGTTACGGTACAGCATCCACTGCACGATAGCGTTTTCGACTTATTGCACTCGATGCACTAAGAACAGATTACCTAAATTTTCTGTAGTATTACCGCCTAAATACTAGAAAATCTGCTCTTACTGCACACCGAGTGTATTGAGTCAATAAAAACGGTATAACCAGAGTATGCACCTAGTGCATACAGTCTGTAGCTGCGTTTCCACCGTGTACCGGATCTAGAGGATTAACTAATTGCGTAAAAGGCTCAAAAAAAGACACAAACATCATTGATTAATTCTCTTTAAATTATAACGGTGAAAATATAGTTTATATTCAAAAAAAAAATTTCTCTCCGGCGGGGAATCGAACCTCGGTCTCCCACTCTTTCTTTCTCTCTTTCACGATTGGTTACAGTACAGCATCCACTGCACGATAGCGTTTTCGACTTATTGCACCTGATGCACTAAGAACAGATTACCTAAATTTTCTGTAGTATTATCGCCTAAATACTAGAAAATCTGCTGTTAGTGCACACCGAGTGTATTGAGTCAATAAAAACAGTATAACTAGAGTATGCACCTAGTGCATAAGTCTGTAGCTGCGTTTCCACCGTGTACCGGATCTAGAGGATTAACTAATTGCGTAAAAGGCTCAAAAAAAGACACAAACATCATTGATTAATTCTCTTTAAATTGTGACGATGAAAATATAATTTATATAAAAAAAAAATTTCTCTCCGGCGGGGAATCGAACCCCGGTCTCCCGCGTGACAGGCGGGGATACTGACCACTATACTACCGAAGATTCATATATATCTCTGAATGCGAAATAGGTGTCAGCTGCTATTCGCCTTTATTGGATTTTTATAAATCTAAAGCGAATCTTATCACAACACTAATTACTTTCCAGTAACTGTCAGTTGGGTGCGTAATCAATCAGTATACTCCGTTTCTCTCCAACCAATAAGTTAAACGTTTGTATCCACTGAATTATAGTGATACTGAACGCGCACTGCCATTGTAATATGGTGGGAACCGTGGGAGCCCAGAGAGAAGCTGTCACGAGAGATCTTTAGCCTTTTCTATTAAATTGCGCAAGCGCAAGTACAGTCAAAATGATAAAATCATTAAACTAATGCATATCCATCGTGTATTCATTGTTCGCGTATTTAATTAGTGTTTCTATTCGTTGACCTGACTGTACGCCGAAAGACAGAGACAGACCTACCTTCTGCGTCTACCTGTGCTATCTCTGTCGTATGCATGGGCAACCCCCACCTTACCAGTCCTCCTTCGTTTTGCTATAGTTTAGTTCTTGTAACTAAAAGGCTAAAAGGTTTCAGCCAAACCTCTTTCGCACAGGAGGCGTGCAATGGCGACACCGACCAACGGCAATGGAAATCTTGTTGACGAGTTTGAGGAAGCTTTCCAGGTAATTGATGATAAACCGTAGGGTTTTTCCTAAGGGATTTTTTTAAGAAGATGCTACAGTATCTTGCTATATGCAGAAACCCTTTTAATTTTAAGAAACAGAGGTTATTCATATCGTTTGACGTTTGATAGGATTCTAGAATAATTTTGGTTTGATAAGGGCTTAATTTTAAATTGCATTTTATACATTTGCATATTCTTGTGTCTTTTTCATTTTAATGAATTTCTGTCAATTGTATATTCTGTAATTAACAGCAATGCCTTAACATTCTAACGAAGGATGAGAGTCTAGGAAGCAATGGTATTGGGACCTGCGGTGGTTTGGCTGTTGACAAAGACGAAGCTCGTGTAGAAGTCGAGCAAGTTACACTGAGGTTTATAGATCTTGCTCGGCAAGTGGAAGCATTCTTTCTACAGAAGAGATTCCTTCTTTCGGCTCTCAAACCAGAACTAGTTGTAAAGGAAGATATAAACGACCTGAAGCTCGAATTAGCCAGGAAGGAAGAACTGATTAAGAGGCACTACGACAAGATAGCTGTGTGGCAGAATCTCCTTGCCGATTTACAAGGATGGGCAAAATCTCCTGCGCAAGGACCAGCACCCAACGGTAAGAAGAAGATAACTCCCTTTTCGACAAGGGACATTTCTATATGGATGCTGTTACGTGTATAGGTCTAGCGAACGGTAGTCAAGGAGGCCAGGGCCAACAAGGTGGTAACGGTGGTGGTGGATCTACGATGCAGCAGCAACAGCAACAACAACAGCAACAAATCCTCCAGCATCAACAACAACTTCAACAGCAACAGTTGCAGCAACTCCAGCAGCATCAAATACAACAGCAACAGCAACAGCTCCACCAACAACAGGTATTTAAGTAATACCGTTAGAACCACCCCACGAAGTTTCGACTCAGAGGTAGACGCGTTATCAGAGAGATAGACGTTCTTTGCAAGGTGCCAAAATGCCAAAAAGAGAGGAACTAAAGATACAAGATATTAATGGGAATAAACGCAGTGCAGGGAATACACGAAAGAACCGCGCTGCTGTAAACATAGGTTATATCCAATCGGGAGAGACAAAACTGTAATCATTATCTTCCGATAGATGATCCAACTACTCCGGCCTTTCTGTAAATAGATGTTAACTCGATGAAATTCTTAATGCCTGTCTGTCTATTCGTATCATTGTACCGCTTCCGTGGATTGCAATCTCCGATTATCCAAAAATCATGTATTTTTATTATTATTCTCAGTTGTTGCGCAAATCTTTCGTCGTTTACGCTACGTTCGTACTTTTCATGTAATAACCATTAAGACTTTGATATACGTGTATATACGTGTATAATGTATAAAGAGTAGCCGTTAAGTAAGTCCCTTGCGTTCTATTAGTTAAAGTTTGTGCGAGTGCACGGTAGTTTGAGAGAGAAGGAGAACAGGGGAGGAGTAGTGGAGGGAGAAGGAAAAAGTAAAAGAAAAAAGTAAAGAGATATAATAAGGAGGGAAGCTGAACGAAATGAACGAAAGAAGGAGTGCGAGAGCGACAAGGCGAATGCAGTGGCTGGGACTACCTAGAGGCTACCCTGAGATTTCCTCTGACCGATTGTACAAGTGCAACGAATGCAAACTGTTGCGTAAAATCAGTGCCTTATAGAGAAGTCCTATCGTAAAATCGTATACTGTAACAAGACGCAAGATTGGAAGTGCTCTTATACGTTTGCCGCGAGGGACGCAGGCATGAATTGGGATTTGCGACTTGCGAAACCCGTTTGGAACGACCATGGGGTACGGGTTTGTCTCTTTTTGCAAGTGCAAAACTGTATTACTGTTGTTCTTGTACCGAAGAAGAAGAATCTTAAGTACGATTAATAGAGAGCGTTTAGAATTAGAACTCTTAGAGGGGTGTGGAGGAGAAACGGTGCCAAAATAATTAACGTGGAAATGTGTACAAATGCCTAGCCAAAAATATAATAAATCTGATAAAGACAATAATAAAGCGCAGGGGGGAGTGATTGCAACAAAAAAAATGAAAAAAAGGGTACGGCAGCTTTTTCTAACGTTACCGCAGCATCCTATGGCGAAAACCCTTTGATATCGAGATGCATATATGCACGTATAAATATCCAAAATGCACAAATTAAAAAGCACAACGAGTGACTGTAGAGACGCGCGCGAAGCACGTCATTTATTATTAAAAAAAGAAAGTTACAAAGCACCGATCCCACGTGCACGGGATTTAAATCCGGGTTGCAAAGAGAAAAGAAAAAACACGTAGATCTCTGACAGAAAAAATGTTTTTGGACTTGCGATCATATTTTTGGTACGTGGGTTTTATCGTTGGATAATAATAGTGTTTATTATTTTTCCTTCTACATTATTTAAATCTCTTCGCGTCTCCCTCGACGACGTACTCTCGTGCCGTCTTCCGTTTTTGTTTTCTGTCTTTATTTTTGTACTTTTACAAATTTATTTCTTCGAGTCTCCTCGATCATTCTTTTTTTTGTTTTTCCCTTAATTCATATTGTTTTCTTCGTTTCGCATCCGTACGTTTTATTCGTTCGATCAGACGGTATATACTTTTTGCATGTACATTCGCATGCATTCTCGTGTTTGCACGACGGAGACAAAGGAATTGGCGAAATTGGCGAAATTGGCGAAATTGGCGAAATTGGCGAGATAACGTAAAACCATGAAATTCTTAAGGAGCGCAATGGCGTCGCGCTCCGCCGTGCAAATACTTTGGTGTATTTTTTCTTGTTGTCGGACGTACGAGTAGGTCTCCTTTTTTAATTATTATAGATAGTAGAAGCCTAAAGATACGCGGGGCTCGTGGCTGTTCCTGATAAGGAAGGAATAGCTAATGGGTTTCCGCGTGTCCCACTTATGTTGTCATTACGTGCAAGTAGATATCTCTAGAATAAAACTCTGTTCACGGTGAAACATTGTGCTTTCTTTCATTCACCTCGCCTTACCAAAAAGCCCAAGTTCCTTTCTTCCCGTGGCTTTATTAGTTTTTCTGCCAAATCTGTCTGTCTGTCCGTTCGTTCGCCTATCACTAGTATCTAAATGCATGCGTGTCCAGTGCCTTCATTTATGACTTTTAGATCACGCCAGGCGCAATTGAAAATAAAAAAGTACCACGTGACCAATCAGGCGAATACGAATTTTCGCGACAATTTCGACAGCGTAGTTCATTCGAAACAAGGGTATCTGGAGTACCACGATTAATCCTAATGCTCTGATCGTGCTTGACGAATTAATAAAATTACGTTTATTCGATATACAAATCAGTTTCGACGTTCAAACTTCGCGCGAGTCTCCCTCGAGGAAAGCACAGTCACCGAGCGAATCTTCTTACTGAATTTAACGTTGCAGGTGCAACAACAGGGAGCAGGTGCGGCTTCTCCAGGAAGTTTACAAGGCGTCGGCGTGTCAGTGGGTCAGCAAGGAATGTTCATGGGTCAAGGAGGCGTCGGCGTGGCCGGAAGTCGGGCCGCAGGTTTCCCCGTAGGAGGTGTAGGAACTGGTTCGCTCCAGGGACCTCTGGCTTTCCTGGAGAAGACAACGAGCAACATAGGGATGCCAGAGAGGAGGAGTTGACGCGGAAGGGGGAGGGGGCGGGGCAGAGGTCGAGGAAGAGGTCGAGGACGTGGTCGAGGTGGAGGCGGTGCTTTGCCACCTCCGCCCCCACTCCTAGATCCCTCGGATCCTTCGTCTTATGCAGCCGCCGCCGCTGCTGCAGCTGCCGCCGCGGCTGCTGCAACGGCGCCCCTTCCCCCACAGCAGCAGCAACAACCACCGCCGTCCTGCACTTAAATAAATAAATCTAGGAGCGACCGCGAGTTACGTCATAACGAATTACTGGTCAGACTCAAGTGATAACCTTACGGTCCTACGAATTATTCGATTATAAGTGTTAAGACGATGAGTGGCATTGATAAAGTTCAGATACGCCCTACCGAGACAATCGGATGGTCTATTGGGACGTCGACTTAGCCAATCGTTCCTCATTGGAATTACCGAATTACTTAGCTAAGTACGAGTAAATGCGTTTTTTGAAAATATTCAAGAAGACGCCTGAATCATTGGACGAACTCCGGATCCAGTAACAACTTATATCTTTTCTCTTTATCTTGTTCTTTGGCTACTGCTCTCTCAAGCGCTTTGGTAACTTAAAAAAGTTCACTTGGGATGCGCCGGAAATTACGGACGGAGAACCGATAAGCGATGATTCCTGCTAGATAACTTGAAAAGCTATCGAAGCAGCTGGATATGTAAATAGATAATGGATTTAATGAAGAAGAAAAAAAGGAAATCGAAAAATTCGTATGTATATAGAATTAGTAATGGGGCAGCCGTATACATACGTATATAAATATAGGTATATATTTCTATTCTTAAGCGATTATTGTACTTTGTCTTATTTTTACGTAACCGACGCAATTCCTATTGTCACGCCGTAATCTTTACACGACAATGTTTCGTACCACGGATCCGTATTGTCAATAAAAAAAGAAGAAAAAGAAAGGATCGCTCCTCAGTTCCGTTTGGCTTTAGTACGTTTATTAACACTGATAGCTTTGACACACTTTTGTAAACATTACTGGTTCCTTTATCTCAATCTTTACAACGCTATACTATTATACAATCGAAGATAAGTGCAGTAAAAGCTTCCAGGCACTGTTGCTTACAAGATATGAAAATATGGCGAGGAGCACTGTGCTCGGTCGACAGGTTTGATTTGGAGGTGAGAGAAAGACAAAGAAATCTTATTAATACTCCCAGAGTCTGTTTGCTGTGGAAGAAGAAGGAAAGAGCATCGTAATACGTAATAAATGCTTCGTGATAATAAAAGCGATCGATTAACGTTGATAAGAAGAATCGACAAAAAAGAAAAACTGATTAAACATCTGTCTCATGGCGGTTTCTTTAATCTACGCGTGGATACGTATATTATGCCTGGGTTTTTAATCTTTATGTAATATAAAAATAATTAGGCACGCGCAGTTGTAGGTCCTTACGTATAGAGGCAGTCGCGAGCTTAGGCTAACTGCTGCAGGAACTGTATTAGGGTACGAGTTGGACGGCCTGTCATTCCTGCTGGTAAATATGGCAACTCCTCGTTTCCTGGTCCCATTACTCCAGCTATGTCCAAGTGCATCCAGGGCGTGTCGGTGCCGGCGAATTCACGGAGGAAGCCTGCGGCGTTGCAGGAACCGCCGCCCTTGCCCTTGCCGACATTATTCACGTCCGCGGCCTTCACGGATTCTGTGGATTGGTAAGGGGTTATTTTAAATAGTCATTGGGTAGGCATCATCAAACGTAAAGAAAATTAAAATGACGTTACTAGTCATCTTGTCGTTGTAATGTTGCCACAGTGGAAATCGCCAAACGCGATCGCCACTGATTGTCCCGGCGTCTCTTAGCTTTTCGTAGAGCTTGCAGCAGTTTGAAAATACGCCAGTGGCGGCGCCACCTAGAGCGATTCTCATAGCACCAGTCAAAGTAGCAATGTCTAAGATGAACCTGTGAGATGAATAAGGAAGTTGGTAGTTACAATTTACAGCTAATGATTTACAGGTCATTGATGAAGAATGGGTGCAAGTACTTTGGATTAAATTCCTGAGCATAGCAAAGTGCGTCGGCCAAGATGAGTCTGCCTTCTGCGTCAGTGTTGTCCACGATGATGGTCTTTCCATTCATGGCTACGACCACGTCCCCAGGCTTGGTTGCCGTCCCGGATGGTAGATTCTCCGTGAGTGGAATTAGCCCGACGATATTTATATTCAATTTTAACTCGGCAGCTGCCTTTATCGATGCAACTACGCAAGCTGCGCCTCCCATATCAGCGCGCATCTCGTCCATTTGAGCTGAGGGCTAATTGTATATCCTTAATCATTTACTTTTTCTCCTACAAGTTTACCTCGTTGTTAAAAATGTACCTTAATGCTGATACCACCGGAATCAAAAGTGACACCCTTGCCTACGAAGACAATCGGTGGCACGTTATTGTCCTCTTTACCCTTGTAATTGATTTCGAGGAACTTGGGTGGCTCGACGCTGCCCCTAGCTACGCTCAAGAAGGAACCCATGCCTTTCTGTTCAGCCCATGCTTTGTCGTGGACCGTAACCTGAACTCCCAGGTCGGTCAAGGTCTTGGACACCTCCTCCGAGAATATTGTAGGTGTCATGAGATTGGCTGGTGTATCGGCCAGCTTCCTTGCCCAGTTTTGTGCAAGTGCCTTGATGGTACCGACTCTCCATCCTTCCCTGTTTTTCATTTAAACAATACAGATGGATCTGATGAATATCAATAGCTCCAACGTCATTTATATTCAAATAAGAATGAAACTTACTCGTCTTCCTGATTGTATAACGAAATCTTTGGCAATGTCTTTTGCTTTTCCTTATTCTTAAATTCCTGATAAAACCAAGAAGCGAGACCAGCGCCCTCGGCTGCTGCTTCGGCATCCCCCAAGGACTCCAAGGTTATGTCTTTGATTTCGACAGAGTCCAAAGCTCGGCATCCCGCTGCATCATTTAATTCAATGCTGATTATCTTATGGAGGTTTTTATTAAAATGGAGAAACACTGCCGTTCCTCACGTCAGAAAGTCAAGTACCTGCTGCTGCTATGCGAATATTTTCCTTTCCCTCGTGAAGTTCCTCCAGCTGGTTGATCCCCAAGTTCGGTTTTCCAAGACCAACCACAGCGACACCCACGAACTCCGATTCGTCCAAGCCCCAAAAGACCCTCGTTTCCGCCTTTTTTATCTTTGGCCCAGCTCTACAGTGGCAACCAGATACATACTAATTAATACCTTGAATTTATACAGGAGAAGCAGGGTAAGGAAGTTCAAGCATAAAAATCAGGAGCAAGGATCGCAGGTAATAATACAAACAAGATTGCATAACCTAAAAATAATAGCATTGCATCAATATAATCAGACACCAATTAGTCAATTTATTAATTACAATAAACTCTAGCCTTTTTTACACCGATTAAACGCGATACATTCATTTTTTTTCTTTAAAATATTATCTAAAAATATACTATTCTTTACAACTCGCTTTAGCATCCGTCTTTCTCAACCGTTGGTCTTTGAAACTCTTCTTTATGGATTTACACGGAACTTCTTCGACCAATTAAAAACTACGCAAGTAATTTACAACTACTTCCTTCTAATCTACACAGCGCGATCGCGATTCGCCCTGGTTCGGATACGCCGAAGATAAAGATTGAAATTCGTTTTTCTTGAGTTGAACTTTGTCCTAATGAAACTTGAGCCGCAGGAGTAAGTGACTAATTGTTGTGAGAGCTAAATACAGCTTCAAAACTGCTTGGAACGTTACAGTACATTTATCTAGAGTTACTAATCTTAAGGAATCAGATACTCCATCTACAGTATCTTTTACGTACGTAGCTACTTTGTATGGGGTTCTTAGTTACGTTATCAGCAAGATAATCGCCTACGAAACGCAATATCTTTTCTTCTTGCTTTTCAGGCGGTTTTGCTCAAGTGATATTTCTTTTTCTTGATACGTACTATCGCCTTTGTTATTCGACAGGTGTAACTTTGATTTTTAAACTGACAAGCAGAGACTGGCTGACTGTCAGGATAACCATAGGAACTTGGAGAGGCTCTACTACGAGCACCGACTCCTTAAAAACGCGGGGTTTAACGACAGTTTTTAAAAAACAAAACAGAATAAGAAATCAATTGTTTTTTTTTGAATATGTACCTTTTACTGCCGAAGCTATCAGCTCCTGCTCGTTTATCTACATTGGCACACAAAAAATTGCTAGTCTATACCGTTATTGCTTGTAAGAATAGCAATTTCTTACTCTTGCTTATTTATTACCTAGTTTAAAGCGTTAGGCTACTTTGACTCGAAACATACTTATCTACTAATTGCATTAAGTGGGAAAGATCAGACTTGCGCTTTTTTTTACTCTTCTTGACGCTTCACGCCCGATTCATATTCCCCGCCATTTTCTTATCCTTGTTAAAATTCTATCTTTTTTTTTTACTTGAAACAATTCTTCAAATATACAGGTATTTACAGATGCATCTCCATATACGAAAAACTATCGTCAAGGAGATACAATAACTTTCCAAAATCTCAAAATCGCCGATCGAGACTCGATGAACTCGAGATAACGATAACAGAGTCGTATCGGTATAACCGGCAAAAAGTAAGTCGAACGCGAGAATTTTCTTTACAGTATTTCTTCAGTCGAATCTCGAAGAACTATTACGACTTAATCGATACTTGATTCGACAACTAAATCGAACAATCGAATCGAATCGAATCGAATCGTACCCGTGTGCTTGCTAGCGGTGTAACGCCAGATCGATTGAAACTCAAACCGTCGAGTTCCTTGTGCTGGATCATTTCTTCTCTAAATTCTATAGATAGATCATTAATCGTATAGATCAGTCTCCGAGAAACCTGTACGTAGATCGAGGTCCATTAAATTCCCCAAGATGAAAATCGCACCATTTCATGAATACGGTCCAGGATCAATGACACTTCGAAAGCTACAGTCTCGCTCTCATCTCATAATACATGGGTCCACCTGCTGATCGTGGACCTAGTGGTTGTCCACGTGGACGTCTCCTGGACCGCTCTCAAACAAGTTCCAGTATCTTGATGATACCCTGGGAATTAGCAGCCACCACGACATTGGACATCTGTCTCCAGCAAACGGCAGAGACAAACTCGTTGAGGTCCTCCTCGCGTCTCTCCTGAAGTTCCAGGACGCTCCTGACGGCGTCGAATTTGTAGGAGAACAATTGTTTGGTGAGACCCTTGTAATAGACGTAGAGAGCATTGTTCTCTGATCCGCAGGCAACGTAATCGCCATCCGTAGCAAGACCCACGAAATTCTTCTCGTTGACGTGGCCAACGAAGGAGCGCAGACAGTGTGGATTGTTGATGTTCCACATCTTGAGCTGGGAATCCGTACTGGCCGAGACTATCTCCTCCTTGTTGATGAACTTTACATAAGAAACAGCCTTGCGATGACCTTTGAAGATGCAGAGGGCTTCCTTCATGTTGCGAAGGTCATAATAATGGACGCAATGATCTGCCGAGCCAAAGGCCAAGTGACAGGAGCTGCGTGGATTGAACTTGACGCAACAGACGTTGGCTTTGGCTTCCAAAGATGCTACAGAATGATCAATATTGAGCGACCAGAGTTTGACTCTTGCGTCGTCGGAGCCTGAAGCTATGAGCCTCGTGTCCACGTCATTGAAGTCTACGGACCAGCATCTCTTCTCGTGCTCCTGGAACGCCTTGGTCCTTTGGCCGGTTGCTGCGTCCCATACAGTTACGGTTCCTTCGTAATCCGAAGAAGCTAACATGCCCTTGTGATAAGAGTTCCAGGAGACGCAGGATATCTTTGAACTGGAGACCATCTCCACGCATGGATAATGTATGTCCACGGTGTCCCTTATCACGGCGCCGTAATCAAAGACTTTTATGCGTTTCGTGACCCCGGCTATGGCGAAGAACTCGTTGTCCTTGTCGAACTCTATGCTGGACACGATCGTCGAGTTGTTGAAGATATCCGAAGAGTAGTTGAGCGTTGCCAGCGGTCTCAGGGAATTGTACCTGGAGAATTTAACTAGATTCTCGCGGAAGACGTCCAGGCCGGAACTCGTGCCCTGACTCGTTTCACTTTGTGCCGACGTTTTCGTCTGACCGAATAACAATTCCTTTGCCCTTGAATCGAAGTAACACTGCACGAAATCCTCAAAATGTGCGTGCATACGTTTTCTGCGTACAGCTAAGGTAGAAGTGGTTGCGTGCTCGTTGACTCTTTGACTGGCGGTTAAATTCGAAAAGGCGTCACTTCCGGTTGCCGCTGCCGTCTCGTTTGGCTTCACCATGTTTGAATCAATAATATCTATCAGGTCGATCATCTCTTTCCTTATGGCCGAGACCTGAGCTGTGTCGTTTTCGCTGGATGCCTTCAGATCCTCTACTCTTGGACATTTACTTTGAACCTCCCTGAGGATGCTTTCGACCTCCTCCATGTCCTTCTTTATCAAGGCTACTTCCTTCTGCAGCTGATTCCTCTGCTCTTCCTTCTGCTGGAGGAGATGCTTGAGAAACTCGTGGAGGAGTTTATTTTGTGCCGCGCAGGATTCCGCTTCCAGGAGATGCTTCCTCTGCGTGAGGACCTCCAGCATCACGTTCACGTCGGGTAGAGTAAGATTGGCACTTTCTGCCGCGACGAAGTCTCTCAAACCGTCGCAGGCTGGCATTGAAAGGTCAGAGCCCACGAGACCTCTGCTCCTGTCGCCGCTTCGCGATGATCCCAACTCGGCGACACCCTTGTCCCGCATTTTGTACTTGGAAACGATCTCGTTGAGCAGAAAATTCGGAAAGATATCCTGCTGGCCCAGGGTGAAGCTACACTTTGGACAGCGGCCATTGGCTTCCAGCGACTTGGCGATGCAACGGTAGCAAAATGTATGACCGCATCTTGTTATGTGCGCCTCGTCTATTACTTCGAAGCAGATCGGACACAGGAAGTCATTATTTTTGTCCTCTAGAGTTCCACTTATCCCGTGGAGCACGTTCGTAGAGTGCAAATGGCGCTTTGTGGTTCTTCCACGTTCCATCGATCCGCTGCTGCTTCCTGCGGCACTTCCACCATTACCAAGTGCACCTGCACCGGCGGTCGACATTGCTCAGGTATTCCGATATATTCCGTTTGTTTTATCTTGATGCCTTCAGATCTCACGACTTAATTGTCAGTTCCATAATACCCCTTACGTAACTCCAGGAAAATCATTCGCGTACAATTCTCGCTTGTGAAACCGGATTTCGAGAGAGGATGAAACTTATTCGGTCGGTACGATTTAATTTGTTTTTTTTTTCCTTGTTAACATGGAGAGGGAATCTCTTATCAATTCTTCTGCGCCATGTCCATGCTTCTTATCACGCACGTAACGTTACCGCTCGGCCTAGTCTCCCCTGAAACAATCAAAATAATGCCAGTGAGCTCGTGGGATCTGGGTCTAACTCGATTTCTAGTTTTCACAACGAAAAACATTCTAGTGGGTCTCGCACGAGACGACTGTTGGTAAGCAGTGGTAAATGTTGGGCGAAGCTCAGGCAGCATTATAATAATTGTTTCAGGCTGAAAAGGCAAATAAAATATCTAATATTTAGGTGCGACTATCAAGTACGTAGGAGTTACTATGGGTTGTGCATCGATGAACTTTATTAACCAGTCATTTAAAAATCTATGTGTACGTCCAGATGTATTATACCAACGAGCTACATGAACCGAATGTAATTCTAAAGTAAATGAATTGATTCTTGGTCTAAATACAACCCCGTGATAATGCTTTGTTCGATGCAGAGTGCACAAGTATAATTACTCCAGAATTATCCATATCTTGTAAAATGTTCTACGACGATAAACATAATTGACTGATAATTTCACTGAGACTTACAGGCAGATATTTTTCAGTAGTTTTCCATTGACTTTCTCGTTGTACCTTGCTGCTGTAGGAGTTAACGCAATACCATCCTTTCCTTCTGCTTCGTAAATCCCAAGTACCAATCCTTTCTGTAATAATCATTGATTAATACATCAGCACAAAGATATTAGACGTTACATTAAATGCTTAAAATTCCAAATGACAAAAAAGATGTTGGATCAATATAACGTCTGGAGAATGCACAGTAGGCTAAAGAAAGGGTCAAGTATTTCTTATCTTGAGAACCTCTTCGTCGCTTAAATCCAAAATTACAGGAAGATCACGACTTGTCGCGCAATACGCACTAGCTTCTGACAAACATCAAAAAATATTTGAAACGCGAAGAAACGAAAGGACACGATGTACCAAGTGCAAAAGGACGGTAACGCCGCGCTCCGATTTCTATGAGAATAGTGAGAATTCATGAAAATAATCACCTTCATGGTCGAGCGGGTGCAGAAGTAACGTAACTGTGAATGTCCGTAATGCAGTCCCTCTGTTCTGATAAGAAACAATGCCATAATTTGCTTACGAGAGCATTTAAGTGGCCTGTATTGCTGAGGCAGAGACCCCTCCACTCCCGAGCAATGTTCAATGGGCGGCCATAACGGATCTCGAATCTCGATCACATTTAATGGCTCCCGCGCAAGCGTTGACTATACTGGTACGAATCTTCAATTGAAGAACTTGAACGCTTGATAATCGAGAAACAATAAGCAGAACGTAACTTTAATCAAAACTATTCTGGTTTATCTTGTAAATCGATAAGAAATCTCTCTGGGAAATTTCATTATAACCTTACATTCTTCTGAAGATAATACACCAGTCAATATAAAAGAAGCAATACTGCTGTTTGGTCTGTTCTTTAAAATAAAAGTAAACTCTAATGCATTCACTTTGTATCTCTTCTTTTGGATTACGTTATTTGATAAGTATGATATTCAGTGTTTACGCAGCTTCAGGAATATCACAACACTGTACTTGGTATGTACTCCGTTAGAATAAGAAAGACAGGGGTTTAAAGAAATGCTTGTCTGAGATGTGAATTAGGTCACCGAGAAGATAGTGGTAAAGAGGGCCAGCTCCTCCAAAATTTCTATACTGTTTCCAGCGTATCTTCTATGCCCATTGTGCCTACTAGCCGTCACTTTCATAAAGCTGACCCTCTTCGCTAGTATCTCCTGAGTGATTATGTTTTATTAATTGTCATAGCATACTAACGTGTAGTATTATATTATTCTTTGTACAGTATTCGTCCAAGGTAACACATTTGTTAAATTATTGAACGCATCGATATCTCACAATCATGGTAAATACATTTAAAATGTGGATGCAAACGTAAAGAATCTCAAATATTCTCAATCATTGCTGAATGTGAGAAAATCAGCTGAGAAAATGCGCCATAGGATCTTCATCGCGTTTACGTTTCATTTGATAAGCTTCAATTTCTTCGGCAGAAGGTTCCTTAGCTTCGTACATACTATTGTAAGGACGTTTTCGCTCGTCCATCTTCAACAATTTCTCAGCCTCCTTTTGACTCTGCGTTTCCTTCTTCAACGCCTCCTTCAACTTGCTCTCCTCCTTTTCCGCTTTCCTCATATTCTTACGTTTCTCTTTCTGTTTACGCTTCTTATCCCTCTTCTTAGCCTTGCTAGCTTTCGGTTCTGCTCTTGTCTTCGTATCATCCTCTTCAGAAGATGAATCGCTGGAGGAATCTTCATTAGGTGAATTTTCCTGACAAACAGCTTCCGTCTTCTTATCACTATCTTCAAGTTTCTCCTCTTTCTTTGCTTCTTTACTACTGCTTGGAATACTATCGCTGCTGGTACTTGCTGTTTCAGAAGCACGAATTCCAGCTACTCCAGTGCAATAAGAATTTTTAATAAAAGAATGACAACACTTGTAACCCCAATTGCCTGCTTGCCAAAAAGAACCCCAAACTGATGTATGATTATTAGGAAACACGTCTTCTTCGTACTTTGATCGAATAACCTGCCTGTCTTGGCCTTTGATGATCTGTAAGATAAATACAATTGTTTATAATATAGCAGTTAAACATTCAAAGTATTTTATTAAGTTCCAATTACATACTTTTCCGTATCTCGAATATTCCACGTAATGTTCCGTTTGTGCAAGAAGAAGCGACGTCGGCGGCGCGTCCAGGTGTTCTTCACCCCCGTAACGATCTATAACGCTACCCCTAGCTTTATCTTTCAACTCGTCTCGCTTCTTATCGTATTCTTGTTTGAGCAGCTCCAATTTTGTCGGTTCCGCGAGCAAGTGAACGTCGACGCCGCGTTCATGGGCCTCCCAAGCAAACAATTGTGCGGTCGCGTGTTGTTGTGTATCTCCTGAGAATCGAACGAAATTTTCTCCCTTGTAATCCACCCTGTAAAACATTGAATAATGCACTACTTGATTGAATATTCTAAGATATAGGTTCATTGGATTTTTTCTACGTACTCTTGTTCAGTTCCAGCATAGGGATTATCCCTCATGGATCTTGTCTTTGGATCGTAATATGCTGAATTTGGATCCAAATTGCGTAGATATTTGGCTGTGTCTTCGCGAATTCTTAAATTTCTCACGGTAATACGTTGTTTCGAATCGACTTTGGTTCCTGGCATGTCAACCTCATCTACGTATTTATCTTCATCCTTATCAGAATCTTGATCATCGTTTTCTTCTGCGTTTAGTTTGTCTGCACGCATCTGTCTCTTTGCTTCCTCGATCTTTTGATACTCTTCCACGATTGCTCTGTGTTCGGCTGGATCGTAACCAGCCCACCGATCCCTCTTGCCGTCATAATCCACAAACAATTCAGGCTGAACAAATTCGTCGGGTGCAATATCAGAATTTGTAAATTTTGCTCCTACTTTCCGTGGCCTCTCCATACAATCTTTTCTTTTATGCGTCATAGCACCACAATTCTCGCAAGCTCCTTTACGATATTTATGTGCTACCTTACTTGCGTCTACACCTCGCTTGTACCATTCATCCAACTGATTATAGTTTTTCTGTTTCTCGGGTTGTGGTCTTTGATGTTTTAACGTAGGGCCCTGCAATTTAATACATACATGTACGCCATGCTTACACGAAGCACCATATTATACAAACTACAGTTCTTCTGACACCAGAGAACTACCAGTAAAGAAAATCAACCTTATGGAACTTTGTGTCTGACAGTTACTGGGTACAGTGGGCACCGCAAATATGCTGGAACCACCGTAGAGGTTCTAAAGGGGAACGAAGTGCCATAAGTTTCATATCAAAAACAGAATACACAGGGTCGGATCCTTTTTACCAGTAGTCTCATCTGTTTTTGGTAATACAAGAGGACCATATCAAACTGTGTCATACCTGTGCACCAAAATACCACGGCGTAGCACTAATATATTGTGGAATGTGTGGATTGATATCTTTTCCTTCCTCGTCAACAGCAGCAGGTGCAGTACCAGCTTTTCTGGCTTCTTCCAATTCCTTCGCCTTTCGCCAATCTTCTCTACTCTTTTTCCTGGGCTCATCCTCAAAAGTACTTTTGTTTTTCAATATCGCAGAGACCGGAACGTTCGTCAAAGGATTTGCCATTTTTACAAATTCGCAATACACAACCACTACACTGTCTTTGACTGTTTTACGCAGTCTTACGCATGCTTACGCATCTACGCTCTTGACGCTAATTTTTAGGTTAGGTTACAAAATCAAGTACAGCTGTTGCCCCGGAAAGTGGCGCCATCTACAAAACCAGTAAACTAAAGACCTTACGGTTTGCCAGTTAGTTATCGATGGTCATTAACTTTATATCCAGATATTCTTGAATCATTGGGTCTTGTATTTATTATTCACAACTGCAGGAAAAAGGAATCTTTTCTCGTTATCAATTCAAACATTTTAGGCGTACAATGGCGCAGCATGAAACAGGTACGCGCGACAAATTTCATGAGAGTGCCATCAATCAAACTCAGCCACGTATTTTGGATTCTTCTTTTTCTTTATCTTTTGATGGCTTTATTTCCCCGTGGAGGATCAACTGCCAGGTATTCCAAATTACATCACACTCTCAGCATGGCATTTCCACTAGAAAACCCTATTAAAATCTTCCATTTGCTGCTTGACGTTTTTTCCTCTTTTTTGTATTGTTTGGTTCACCAGAAAAACAAACGCGACTGGACAACTAATATGTATATTTCTTGCATTATAATAACCGTTATACATAACGTTATTACAATATACAAACATAAATCTTAATATCTCATCCATTAACATCTTGACAACACCATTACAATTTTATTCAATAATCAAATTCTCTTTCGAACTCGTAAATTCCTTGCGTCGCGCGTTTATCGGATTCTTTCGCTTTCCCTCGCTTTTTTTCTTTATATACAAGAATTCTCGCAGAAATTATTATTTACACGCCTACCAATTTACGTGGATCCTCCTCACCTAGATCCTTAAGATCCATAACCGCGATAGATCCTACCAGTCGCGATACTAATGTCGCGCACGGCCATAGAATGTCTGGCAAGTAAATTTCAAAAGTGTAAACACGCTGGAAGCGAGATCTAAGTTAAAAGGCGGATCTAGAAGATCTATATCCAAACCTTGAGGGCGGGGATCGCGTATTCAAGAAGCTATTATCGTCGTGACAATAATGGCTGCTTTCCAACGGAATCGAACGACAGTTGAAATACATTTAATGTATGTACAAGACGCGTATTTCGCATCTCAACTCGGAGTCAAGTTCTGAGATAAAATACACTTGCTGTATATCTATATATTAATTAACTATAGGTATACCTTCAATGTATTTCAACTGTCGTTCGACTCCCATGGAAACAGCCACAACGATAAAAATTTTCGACGCTCTCGCGCCCTTCTATTTCTCGTTTTTTTTCTTTCTCACGGTTATTCGCCTTTTTCAGGCTTTGTAAACGCGCCTTTATGTCGCATCCTGCACGCACTGGCATTCGTTGTATCCATATTACACGCTTCCACGGATGATTGTCAACAATAAGGTGTACCTAAAGTCGCGTACACACGTCCTTACCATACGAGTCGCTCTACTGACAATAAGAAGGCGCCTTTAACTTAGCGCGAATTTTTTCTCGAAATTCGCATCGTATAATCTATCGCTTTATAAGTTATCGATTTAAAGATTGTCGCTGAAATTCATTTTACAAGTATTCTTATAAAGACGCAAATGAAAATAATAAATAATTCTAACTCGAAATGAGAAAAAAATTATTTATGGCTTTAAATGAAAATTTAATTGTCTCTTATCACGCAGACTTTCCTCGTTCACACCAAAAAATTTGGTCGTTCATGCACAGAAACAGCAGCGCGCACAAATAACGCAGCGTCGATTCACACGATCATTCGTATTCGTTGTCGCGCAGCATAAGACAGATAAATAGATATAGTAATTACGATTTTCAATTACACGAAATATTGTACACAGCCCGAATTTTTACAATTACGTAATTCACCACAATCAGTATACGATATTATGCTAGAGCGATTCTCATTCTCATTTCTATAGGCCCTTGGCATACGGCAACTGAACGAAGCTTAAATACACCAATAAACAGAAAGATCATTAAGAAAAAACTCCTTTTTTTTTAAATTGTAATCTCCAAATTTTCAATTCGAATAACGTGCCGCGTGTAGAAAAAAAAACTTAATCTCATTAAAGTCGTTTATCTAATTAAACGATTGTACGAGGCGAATGTATCGGGTTGGTAGGAAAGTAATGAACGTTTTCTATAAAATCCCTGGAGAATTTTTGGAAACAGGTAGAAAAATCACGTTTAGGGAATGTATTGAGGGGAGGGGTTAAGATACTTTAAAATATAAGAGCCTGTTGTCAGTTTGGTAGGACAGCAAAGGCATATTGTTTTTGAAGCTGCTACCATCTAATGCAACAATGAATCCTGCACAACAAACTGCAAAACCAACGTCAATAGTAGAGTGGAATTTGAAGGTTATGTTGTCAGTTTGGTAGGACACCAAAGGCATATTCTTTTGGAAGCTGCTACCACCTAATACGAAAATGAATCCTGCACAATAAACTGCAGAACTAGAGCGCAATTTGAAGGTTACGTTGTCAGTTTGGTAGAACACCAAAGGCATATTGTTTTTGAAGCTGCTGCCACCTAATGCAACAATAAATCCTGCACAACAAACTGCAAAACCAACGTCAATAGTAGAACGCAATTTAAAGGTTATGTTGTCAGTTTGGTAAGACACCAAAGGCATATTGTTTTGGAAGCTGCTACCACCCAATACAAAAATGAATCCTGCTACGTACTGCGATCAATTTGAAAGACTTCCCACGGAACTCCGCATAAAACGGCCATGATTGAAGAAAATTTATTTCCTCCACGACAATGCCCGTCCACATGTCCCAAGAAACGTCCGTAAAAAATTATTGTATTTTAACTGGGAACTATTGCCACGTCCACCATATTCATCGGAATTGGCACCAACGGATTATCATCTGTTTTAGTCTCTAAGTAACAAACTTCATAACCAAAAATTCGATGATGCGGCGGCACTCTTTTGAAACTTCATCAACTTTTTTGAATTACAACCTCAAAGTTCCACGCGCAGGGAATTAATGCTTTACCTGAACGTTGGCAAAGCCTTGTACATAATAATGGCGCGTATTAACTAACAATTAAAAATAACATTTCTCCCAAGTTTCAATAGAGAAAAATCGTTCGTTACTTTCCTACCAACCCAGTATAACGCAATAATGTATAATCTTATCGAAATACCAAAAGTGCAACGAGCACAGCACAAAGTCCACATAGCACAAAATATCTGTCGGATGAACACAGGACGTCTATACGTCCATAGGACGTCCGAGAGACATCCTTAGGACATCCCAGAGACATCCTTAGGACGTCCGAGAGACATCCATAAGATATCCAAGAGACATCCTTAGGACATCCCAGAGACATCCTTAGGACGTCCGAGAGACATCCATAAGACATCCAAGAGACATCCTTAGGACATCCGAGAGACATCCATAGGACGTCCGAAAGACATCCTTAGGACGTCCAAGAGACATCCTTAGGATGTTTGTGCTGTGTGGGAAGGGCATCAATAATAACGTGCTTGTTACTCTTGGTTGAGTAACGAACGCAGCTGGACTTCTCGATATTATTGAGATCCAATTGCATTTTTAATAATTACTTTTTTAATCCAATCATCAAGTAAGTAGCGACTAGTCATCGCGTGGTGACGACGAAAGATATTTTTATTTAATTTTTTTCTATTCCATTTTTTTTAAGTAATTCACACGTCTCACGTAGTCGTAACGAAGAAGCACAATGGCGACCGTGCGACAAAAGGAGGAATAAGGTCCATAGGCGCGAATGCTTCTTTATTGTCCGTTTCTCTATCGGAATTACTTTCCCTGACGCAATTTAAAAACGATCTTTCCCAATACTTTTCTCTTGCCTCTCTTCCACCTCCGATACTTTAACTCTCCTTTCTTTTCTTCCTTTGTTTCTCACGCAGCCTCCTGATCTTCTCGTCGCTCTTCCTATCACGATTTTTCGTCTCGCAACAAAGAAATCGAATCGACAAAGAAATCGAACGACGACCGGCTGTCGTCGACGTCACGACGATGGAAACGTAACGCCGTACCTTTTTCTTTCGTCTTTCTTCCCTCTTTATCTCGCGCGAGGAAATAGAAACGCGCCCACTCGTCGCCTTCAAGAAGGCTTCTATCTCTTCCATGTGGATGGCGCCCATATTGTTCGGCCCGCGGAAACGATTTCACGTAGGACGGTTGTAGTTGGCATTGAGTCAATAGTGCGTAACTAGTACGTATAACGTGCGTGTATATATATACACATATATAATTTCAGTACAGAAAATCGTCCGTTGAGAAGAACGATAAATGCATATCGTGTATGATAACTAACAGGGGGTTTTCATTAAGTTTTTATCTTATTAACAAGATCGATATCGATCCCTCTGAAGATCTAGTGCACGTAAAATAAGGGGCGTTAAAAAATTCTATAGTGATTCGTGCGTTTGAAAAATGCCAGAGGAAAAAGAAAGAAAGTCATTCGTCAATTAATGCTTGTTTCTCCTCTCCGTTTTTTCCCAATAGATATAAACTGTATCGATTGATTTATCGGGACGCCGGTTCGCGCGTTTGAAAAGCGCCGATGGTAATCGACGGTCGAAGAATTTCCTGAGTTTACAAAGGTGCGACGCGAGAGTTTTTGAAGAGCCGAATAGAAACGGTGCGGAATTTTAGTTCGCGTCTCAAATGGAAAATTCGTTTGGACGATCAATGGCCTTTGTCGTTTATTTCTGTACGTATATATTTGCCACCAGCTATATTTATTTAGACAGTACTTGCATTATTATACGTAGAATTAGGTTTGATCGTCGTTATTACGCAACTTGTATGTTATTAATAATACGCGGCGGCAATTGGCACATTATAATCCTGTATTAAATGGTAGTATCGTAATCATGCCTATAAACGCATTATATAAACAATTGACAACAACATTTTGACTCACGTTGTACGTACCGTGATAACCGTACGTACCGTTAATAATTTCTTTTTATTATTAATAATTTTTTTATTAATAATTTCTTTTTATTATTAATAATTTTTTATTCTAATATGTTTATCTTCACTTTGTTTAGACGCTCGCTCGTCCCACTGCGGCAATCCGTATGCGGTTTTTATGCGAATCTGCGCCAATTACGAGACACGGCAAATATTTACTGCGCTTGCGCGAAATTCTCGAGACACTCGTTGGATTTGTTCGCCTTAATTTCGCGTCGCGATGCATTTTAACGGCTTATGGAAATCCACCTTGATAGCAGCGAACGATTACGAATTTATATTTCACCCTTATTTTTCCTACTTTTTGTTTTTACTTTGGGAAAATTTTGAAAAAACGGCTAAACCAATCAGGCTAAAATTTATAGGGAATATCAAATTCCGGATATAGATGGAAGATCAACGTTCGCAGGTGTCCGGCACTTCCGGTTTCAATAAGACGCATTGAAAAAATTCAAAAAATTCGAATGAAACGCCTTTTCCGTTCAATAACTAATTCCAAAAATTTGTCAAATACTACAATCCTGTGCATATACTTCCCGCTAATTTAAATGCATAAAACACAACCATACAGTAACATCCGGTCGTGCCCCAAGTCAAACCAGTTCGCCCCAAAATTAACTTCAAACATTTACACGTTCCTTACCTTCGTCCCAATCCTCAATACAAGTATTACAAGTATTTCCGCAATACAAGTATTACAAGTATTTACGCAATACAAGTATCACGATACAAGTCACGCCGCAAATATCAATCGATCGATAATCGATTTCTATCTCAATGACTGCGCCCACGTAATTTGCACGTGCCTCGAAAGGCGTTAGATAACCAAAAACTAGACGCTAACGAATTTTTCCTCTTTTCTCACGACCAACCCACTAAGGACTAGACAATCGATAATCGATAATCGATCCTGTCCATATTCCAATGATACAACCAACCTCACCTTCAAGTTCAACAATGAACCTGCTAGATTCTCAAATCGACAACATCCAGTCATTGCGCGTCTCGGCCGGAGCTTCGAGGCTGCTCCTGTTTACATTGGTTCCTCGAAGCTCGAGCTTTCCAACGAGGACCAACCCGTACAAAGTGGGCAGCTTTTCTCGAGCTTTTCAATTACGTATAAATATACTTCCTCGTAGACAAGGTTTGCCTTTCCACGAAAGACTAAATACGAATGTTGAGCTTAATGCGTGCTGAAGTAGTTCATCCATGCAGTTGTGCACTGCGTCGACACGTGGTACAGTCAGTCGGATGAGTGCAGACGTCAGGCAGCCAGTATGGACTCTCCCCTCTGCCCCCTCTGCCCCCCTTCCCCATTCCAGTGACGACGCCGCCGAACCTTTCATTCGACAATTCGAACGATCAAGGTGGAATCGTCGTGTTTACAGGCACGGAGGAATCCCGGTTGAGCGAATTCAACAGCTCCTCGTTCTCTTTGCGAACTGAAACATACACGCGTAACATAGGTAAACTGTAAGACTGCCTTGTGACATCAGTATTGAAATTTGGAGGTTAGTGCAGGCGGATTTACGTTATTATTAGGTTAGGTTAGGTTCGGCGAGGACGGCAGAGAATTTCATCGGGTTAACCTTAGAATGCCTATCGTACCTTTTGTGTAGGTCGATACCTCTAGGGGGTTTGACAGACCCTGCACTTTTGGCTGCCATTTTGATTGTAGTTATTGAATATTAATTTTTTGAAAACGTGAAAAATTCAGAAACGCCCAGTCTAGGTCTTCTGGGTCTGATAGGCATTCTAGGGTTAAACGTTGGATAATATCCAGGAGTAAATCATGGCGTCGTGCAAGATCAGGTGGATCATTAGAAAAATATAAAAAAAAAGAGATGGACCAAGCAATCTCATTTATTGTCCCACGTTTACACACAGCTTCACCTGGTGAAAGATTACTAGTCGCCAAATGGCTGGTTAAATCGGTTTTCATTTGCCAGTGCTTGCGGAACACCCGGTTAGTTTTGCGACACGTTAACCTAAAAGCTTCGCGACTTCCTCAGGAGGAATATTTACGTTGAGCACGATGCTCGTCCAGTTCCTTGGAGCCTGTGGCTGGACTGTGGAAGGAGCTGTGGGTCAGGGTGACCACCACCACGAGCACTGATGCCACCAGGAGGAAGGCAAACGTCGCCAGGATTATCATGGCGATTCTTCGATGCCGTCTAGCCTGTTCGATCTCTGCTGGACTCTTCACCAGCTTCGGAAGCTCCTTCAACGCTATGGCCTTTGTGGGACGTACCGAGTCCTTTCGACGTCCCGTGCTTGACCTTCGTGGCTTTCCCTTTCTGCAGATGCTGGCCCTTCTACCGTCGCCTGGAGGATTTTTTTTTCTTTGTTTACTTCGATCCTCAGTCGCCGATTTTACAGTGATAACGACTCTGGACGTATCTCTGATTTTACATGTAAATGAATTTTGAACTAATGGTCGACCATATGCATATGACGTGGCTAAAGTCAAAAAGGCGTATGAGCCGTTTTGGACCTTTTTCTAAATTACTATGGCAAAAGAGCGCACGCGTCATCTTCGTGGATAAGAACAAGTAACGTGCAAAACCATAAAGGCGGATACGCATGAAGATACAATTGAAAGTTATACATAACCAATACTAAAAAAGTGTATAACCTCGAAAATACGTCTTTTTACTTTTATACAGTTTTTTACGCAATTTCGTCTGTACAGGCAGCTTTGCCATGAAACCGAAATTATTCGTTCCTAAGTCATTTTCAATTTAGTCACCCGATACGATCTAATCAGAATCGTCCTAGGCCTCAGTACACAGTATAGCTTACTTCGTAGACAGAATCCTAAGGATTTTCCTACCTAGTGGAGTCGGTCTGCTGTAGCTGTTCGCCCTGGATCGATTCGTACGTTGAGAGGCCACGCTACATCGTCTACTGGGTGGATCGACTTCCAGACTATGACGACTACGTCTAGGTCGTCCAGATTGCGAGCATACGGAGTTAGAACGCTGAGGACCTACACCAGGACTCGGTGGATACAACCCGTGATAATTATAAGGCTGCAGGAACTCCGGGGAAGATTCACGCTGTCGTTCAGTGGAAACGTCGTCCACATAGAAAACTATACGTTCCTCTTGCTGGCCCAACAACTGACGATTGCGATCAAGATCCATGATTCACTTTGTTTCAGAAATTTTTTTTCATCACTCAAAATTTCAAACTTGATCATTCAGAACGTTCAAATGATTGTTTGTATTTCAAAATATTTTTTACACTCTTTATTCATTTTAAATTCATCTTTATTACGTATACAGGCATACGTCAGATTTTTAACACTGCAGGATGCACCACTGATGCTTTAATATCTGCAAGATACTTTACAGATCGACAATTTATCTTTGGTGTTGACTGTACAGGCTCTGCTGAACGTTAGGTCTGGTTTTCGTGTCAAATTGGTGGATTGTAAATGATATATCGACGATGCAGGTATTAATAACAATGAGAATTGCCTGTACAGTGAACTGTAAACAGATTTACACAGCCACCCCCTTTCTACCCTTTCCTCTTATATATGCACCTACGACCCTTCTTTGTAGCATTGCACTTAGGGTGCATCCAGTCAATTTAACTAGGTGCACTTTGGCTGGGACGGGGATCGTCTTCTGCTGCCACGGATGAAATACGCTTCTCTCAGGTATGATGGACTTTATCAAAGAACCTAATGGCTGGTTTAGATTGAACTGCCGTAGAGCTTTCCTTTGTATATCTATTAAAAGTGTCAGTTGGGATATATCAAATGCTGTAATTTTAGGGCGTCCAAGTGCTGAACGTTAGGTCTGGTTTTCGTGTGAAATTGGTGGATTGTAAATGATATATCGACGATGCGGGTATTAATAACAATGAGAATTGCCTTTACAGTGAACTGTAAACAGATTTACACAGCCACCCCCCTTTCTACCCCTTCTTCTTATATATGCACCTACGACCCTTCTCACTTAGGATGCTTCCAGTCAATTTAACTAGGTGCACTACGGCTGGGACTGGGATCGTCTTCTGCTGCCACGGATGAAATACGCTTCTCTCAGGTATGATGGACTTTATCAAAGAACCTAATGGCTGGTTTAGATTGAACTGCCGTAGAGCTTTCCTTTGTACATCTATTAAAAGTGTCAGTTGGGATATATCAAATGCTGTAATTGTAGGGCGTCCAAGGGATGCCGTTATTTGGATTTTACTTTTTGGGATAATTATTGGTTCATTGTTTTATTTTGACAGTTCGTAATCAATGCTATCCTTAAGCAAATCACGTGGATCTCCATGAAACCGTGGAAGTATCTGCTAAAATGGATAAATCAAGTACGCGCATAATATAGTCGGCGACAAGTAGTTTCATCAACAAATCATTTCCAAAATTAGAAAGAGAGGAGTGTGCACGAGAGATTTGAAAATTAAATTTGCCTTTGGATTTAACGTCCCGGACGTGACTGAACTTCGAGTCGTTAAGCACTGACCTAAAATTCGAATTGCAGTTGAAATTTTCCTTAAGCCCTTTTCATTCTCATCTTGCACCTGCACTCGCAAAAACTCCAATTTCGACTTCGCGATTTCGCATCTGCGAATACCGTCGACTTTTGGCATACTTTGCAAAGCTTTGCAAAGCTTGAATATATTTTTTTTTCTTCGCCTCCTCTCCCACTAGTGTAAACGAAAATGTGTAAACTGAAAAAGAAAAGCCGCAAGAGACGCCCGCTTGTGGACGATACCCTTGGGTTTATTGCGTCGCGTATTTTTAGCTACGGATCTAGCAGACCTCCGATCCGCTTTACATGGCCGTTTGACGCTCCTTCGCTATTGGCCAGCGAATTTGCTATATCCGCTGTACTGTATATTGTGTCGATATAAATATACTTGGGCAAATATTTAGAGATCCCTCGCCCGGCAGCCGCCCATCATTATTTAACTATCCGCGAAAAATAAATTTACATGACTCTACCGTGTCTTCTTTGGCGATTTCATAACTCTGTGTTCATCCTAAATATCCAGGCTAGGCAGATACATATGTTCATCGGCTGTCGTACAAGCCAACCAATCGATTTGACTGTCTGCTTTAAAGGGGCGGAGCTAAGAATTTTAGTGAAAGAAAAAATTGATTTTTCGACTTTTAATTTTTTTTTTTCGTATTTCGAATAATCAGAAAGTTGGGTCAATCGTATTTCGTGGGTTATTCTTGCCGAACTATTCTTCTACTTACAGGGTGGTCATAAAGTAACTTCCCTATTCAAAAATTTTATAATTTCTAAACAGGTATAGAATTTTAAACAGTTATAGAAGTTTTTAATAGGGAAGTTACTTTGTCACCACCCTGTATACGGGCAGTTGATTCTAATACCAAGGTACGTAAAGATGCAAAAAAATACTTGTTATAACTATTTTTATCCATAGACCGACCACATGCAAAATCAGAACAAAAACGAAAACATGGGGTCAAATTGACTCTAGGACCTTTTTTGGGTTTTAATCAAATTCAGTCATCAGGCAGAGGTATGATTGATTCCGAAACTATCTTTCACCATTTTTTAACGTTTTATTAATAAATTACAAAATTTAATTCAACGAGAAAACGCATTCTTCGGTCTTAAAAAAATCTCAAGTCAAAACAGATAAGGTCATTTTAATCCCTTTGTTGTCGATCTAGGGTTAATATATTCCCTAGTATAAATTTTCGTTCGCAAGTTCAGGACCTGCCTATGTAGATTCTCACTGGACCTGTACAAGCCTAGCTAGGCGCTAGACGGGCCGTAAAAAGTTTCAAAAGACAAAGATCATTACTGATCTTAACCTCAAAATGGTTTTGGTGGACCCCACGATCTCTAAAAGCGACTTCCGTTAGTATATTTTTGTAGATAAAAAAACTATTAAATTAGTTACAAAACAATTTCGATCAATAAGTCAAGTGAAAAATGGAAAAACGTGATAAACCGTAAGTCGAGTTTGGCGAGCAGGGAATTTCTCGTGGGGTCTTTACGGACCCCAGAGTACCATTATAGGGTTTAGAGGTCTCTTTAAAAGCATTATAGCAAATTTGGCACTCTCCATTGTTGGCAGCCCACTGTGTTGTGAGTGAAACGAGTTGGATTCTCGTTGAGGTAGGACCAATGACCTGACCACTGATCTTATTGGTCTGTACCACGCATTGCAGGAGGTTAATAATAATAGAACTAAAGACACGACCAGGTCCCCTTCTGTGCCTGCAGACAGGCGGGACAGTCGGGGTTAAAAATATATAATATATAGGTATAAAACGTTTCTCATAGGAATTTGGAAGAGGAACTTATTGGTTTGTAACACGCATTGCAGTACGATAATGATAATAGAACAAGACACAACCGACTCTTCTTTTGTGCCTGCAAGCACAAGGCATGCCTTCAGACAGGCAGGACAGTTGGAATTAAAAGTATATAATATATATATATATATATATATATAATGTTTCTCATAGGAAGTTAGAAGAGGAACTT
>JARQST010000601.1:246187-260065 GCA_030142225.1 Pachycephus smyrnensis
ATTGGTTTGTACCAAACATTGTAGGAGGGTAATTATTATAGAACGAAAGACACAACCAGCTGCCCTTCTGTGCCTGCCGACAGGCTGGACAGTCGGAGTTAAAAGTATATAATATATAGGTATAAAACGTTTCTCATAGGAAGTTGGAGGAGGAACTTATTGGTTTGTACCAAACATTGTAGGAGGGTAATTATTATAGAACGAAAGACACAACCAGCTGCCCTTCTGTGCCTGCAGACAGGTGGGACAGTCGGAGTTAAAAGTATATAATATATATATATAAAAGGTTTCTCATAGAAAGTTGGAAGAGGAACTTATTGGTTTGTACTACGCATTGCAGTACGATAATATAATAATAATAGAACGAAAGACACAACCGACTCCTCTTTTGTGCCTGCAGGCACAAGGCATGCCTTCAGCCAGGCGGGACAGTTGGAGTTAAAAGTATACAATATATAGGTATATATAACGTTTCTCATAGGAAGTTGAAAGAGGAAACTAAATTTACCAAAATTCTGTATGCATATACAGGATTGTTTATGTTAAAATAGAAAAATAAAATATATTTCAATGCAAAACTAGGTACGTGCATACTTTGCAGTGTATATTGTATAGGGAGGTACGCGTTGCTTGTTAGAGACTTCAGTGTTTTGGATCTGTCAAAAAAACAGATCGAACTCGTGGAGCGACCGTGTAAATGTATAATAACAAGGGAAAATTAGAGTCTAAGAAATTGGCCAGGTAAGAGTATGCAAAAAGGAGTGAATTGCTTAAGCAAATAAATAGTGAAGACTTTTTTTGCTTTTTCAATTTAACAGTACCGTCTAATGAGTATTCTGCTTCCTACCAGTCGCGAATAATAAATCATCGAATCAGCAGGATATTTCTGGCGCAAATCAAGTAAGACGTTCACGGAACCTGGTGAAGCTTTGAATGACACTTTTCACTATGAAAATTAGGTTTATGGATTGGCTGTTGACGAATAGCATAGTGTTCTGTTCTGATTTTTATTGTACGCTTATTTATTCTGTATCGTCAACAGTGAAACCCACGTGAAAACGCACGTCAATGCGTGATGCATCTTTAGGTTTGCACAGCAGCAGTCTTCTGGACCAAAATGATTGGCAATAAATTTCATCTGATCGGATTTGCTGCTTGCACTAAGGTTATTTGATTGGAGAACCGGCAAGATTTATAGGTAGGCTGTTAACGAGACAAGACGTACAGTCAATGCAAATGATACGTTAAATTGGAAATATAATTTAGCAGGTGCTGCCCGTGCGAGTTGTAGGTACTAAATGGTATTGGGATAAATTTAAAAAGAATTATTATCATCATGAACCAAGTAATGCAGCCCTGTATTTTTGTCCAAGTTTCATTTGCTTCTATTCAACTTTTTTTTTTTTTCATAAATAATGGAAATATAATTTAGCAGGTGCTGCCAATGCGAGTTGTAGGTACTAAATGGTATTGGGATAAATTTAAAAAGAATTATTATCATCATGAACCAAGTATTGCAGCCCTGTATTTTTGTCCAAGTTTTCATTTACTTCTATTCAACATTTTTTTTTCATAAACAATAGAAATTGATCTCATATTATCTATTGCATAACAAACTGTCATCCATTGTCACGGTAAAACGACCCAGGTGCAGAATGCAGAGTGATGCAGGAATAAACAGGAAATGGAATAAAGACGGCCTGTCGTGGTTGGCGACGGATACAAAATGCAATAACGGAAGTTCAGGCTTCAGACACGGAAAACGTCGAACGTGACAAGACAAGGAAAACGCGAGCATATAATAATAATATTATAGAATAAAAATGCCATTTTTCAATATTGTCAAAAATATCTAAATTTTCTCCGAAACGTGAAGTATCTCGCATGACAGATCGTTCAACTCCCAAAACATTAGCAAGCGGAAATAGCGAAGGAGACAAAAAATGCTTTCAAACAGTCAGCATGATAAATGTAAGAATTCAGCGTGCTGTACGAAAACGCAAAAGATGAGGGTCGACCCAGCCATTTGATGCGCCGTAAAAAGCATCGCTCCTTTACTCTTTCACTTTTTCTTTTGCTTACTCTCTCTTTCCTTTTTCTAAAGAATTTTATTTTTACGCCCTCGACTGTAGCAATCTGAACGCGGCTATCTTTCGTCGCGTGCTGTAAACCCGCCTGACGTTTATGGTCCAGAATTTGGGGTGCGTGCAACCTCAAGGACAAGAGGCGACCGTAGCCCAACCAAAAATTATGTAACGAAAGTCAAATCAGTCATACCCCATGTTAGACCTCTGGATCCGGAATGGAAAACAAAACTTTAAGTACAAATAAATATCGTAACACACTATAGGGAATAAAGACGTTTTAAAAGAAAAAGTTAAAAAGACCGTAGCCCAATGGATAGCGTCTGGAAAACAAAACTTTAAGTACAAATAAATATCGTAACACATTTATAGGGAACAAGGAGGTTTTAAAAGAAAAAGTTAAAAAGACGTAGCCCAATGGATAGCGTCGCATATTTCGACCGGAAGGATCGGGGTTCGCGTCCAGCACCCGGCAGAATTCACCAATGGGTTTTTTTTTTGTAAAAACCTAAAAGTGAGTACTCATACGGATTTCGCCTAACACTGTTTGGATTCGGTGTCCAAAAACTCTGTAGGTCGTCACACTTGTCTCTATTAAGTTCCGTCTTGCGAGGTACGTCGTTAACTTGTGAACTCCTAGTTCTGATCCAGTTGGACTAGTTCCTGGCACACGTCCCATTCAGGATAAAGCCATAAGGAAAGGAAGGAAGGGACCTCAAGGGTCAGGGTTCAAGGATGAAAGGAAGTCCAAGCATGCTTGAATGGATACTTGAACGCTAAAGTGACGTCCAATCAAGAAAAGAAAAATTAATGATATCTGGACAAAAGTTCCACAGTCCATCCTTAACATTAGAACTATCCATGACCAGGCACTTGGCGTATTTGAAGACAAAGCCCGGGAGATACTTTTGGAAAAGAATTGTTTATATGGAAGATGTCAATTATAAGTCAATACCACTCACCGAATGTTGCTTCGATGAAAACTGGTAATAAATACAAAAAAAAAATTGTTTGATCTATGAGGGGATCGAACCTGCGACCTTCGCGTTATTAGGACGACGCCTCTGCAGACTGAGCTAATACATCAATTGGTCAGCGCGTACTTACTAAATGAACTTTTAAACTAAACTATATGATTTGTTATTGTTTATCAACATAAAGTTAATTACTGGATTATCGTTTTAGTAACTGACGCATGCATCATCGCTATCGTCATTACAACGTCAAAGACTCGCCTACGTAGACTCTTGCGTCTATACCTTGATACTATAGTCTAGTATATAGTGCCATCCTCTTTTACTCCAACAATTTCCCATTATCCCAGCATCCAATAGCCGACTAGTTTATATGCACTGGCAGGTAATAGGATTTTCGAAATACGCAAGAAAATTGTTTGTTATCGCGTTAACCGGCGAACGACGCAACGCAGAGTGCCTTTCAGTCACGAGTGAAGCTTACGAGCTTTTTGACCTTGTAACTGGACATTGATTTAACATGGATACAAAGAGATAAATCCGTATAGATTCTCCCAATCAAGAGAATTGAATTTCCCTCGGCATAACATCCTCTATATAATTGCACTATAAGTTGCAGAAGCATCGCCATATTTCATTGCTCCTTAAAGTCTGCATTCAGCTAGGTGGAAACTAGGTGAACCATGTACTGTATACACGTAAGAGTTCTTCTGTAAAATAAACTCTTTTGTAAATGCTCCGAGTATACTCTCGCGATTAATACAAAAGTGCCTACGGTCTCTTGCACAGTTTTAATATAACTGTACGAACCGAGCTCTGCATTTCCTGGAGAAGATTCACCAAGGTACTAATGGGTTTGCGCATTGGGCAAAGTACACGTCTGTTAAGTCGCGTGAGAAATGGATACGCCAGAGAGAAATTCAGGAGTAACGGGAAGCCATTTTCTATTTTTTTCTCAGGACTTGATTTAATGTTGTATACAGCTTGATTCATGGGATGTTAGGGATTTGGGCGTGGCTTAACTTGAGCGACGGTGACTGTGATTGGTCAGTGATCAAGTTCGTTGGCCAATGACAATAACAGTTGACTTGAATCAAGTCAAATCAAAGTCCAAACTGTAAGGAATCTTCTCATTGGTCAATGAACTTAATCATTGCTCAAGTTAAGCCACGCCCCAATCTATAACTTCCCGTGAATTACCTCGTATAATATAATTTATTAATTAATATATATAATATTAAACCAACCAGCAAACACAACTTATTATTGTTATATCCCGACGTATGTAAATTTCACGTTGTTACATAACAGCTATGTAAAAATTACATGAATATGACAAACGTGTTTGCTGGCTACCATTGTTACCTATTCGGTATTCATTGTTGTGAAATACGTCGCCGGTAAACTACAGGGCGTTGTGCACGTTGTTACGTGGTTATCAAACTACAATCAGGTCAAAGTTCGTAATAGCATTATACTCGCGAGCTAACGAAGTCTATTCGATATGACTGCAGGTTCCTATCGCCGACAAAGATGATTCTTAACGATCCGTGTGAACGGAACCTAACATGGCGGTCGTAACAAAATGGTCATATTGGTTTCATTCGAGACGATAAAAAGTTTTTTTTCTTTTTCACGAATTCTTCATTTTTTTTATCACTGAAGTCTAATGAAATTTTCAGGACGGAAGTCATCTGGAAAATCTTTGCTGGTAACTTCGTTAGAAATGCCTGATTACGTGCTTAGGTGTTTTTCAATAAAAAAAAAGTTTCACGGGGGTTTGACTGTAACTGCGTATCGCGTGTACAGTCAGCAACGAAAATACTCTGACACTAATATTTTCCATTCGTTGTCCTACAAGCTGACGATTTACGAACAAAAAGGGATTTAATCAATTGCCAAATTTGATTTTTCCAAAATAACATCAAGAATCGATTCTAGATTACGGAAGTGTCAAAAATTGTATTCACCTAGTAAATTGAAAGTAACATTTTTTCCCGAACTATCCGAATATTTTTGATAAACAAAAATGGTACCTTTTTTGTTGAACTTAGTAATAATAATAAATAAATCGTTTTTTTTCTATTTTTTAACCCCCACACGAATAGCCTAAAAAAAATAAAAAATCGATTTTCTTCATAGATCAGTCATTGCTAAAACCAATGACAAAAATCATTGGGGTGACCGAATATTTTCGTTACTCACTCCACCTATCCAAATACTTCTCGTTCTGGAGCATCTGCCGCTACTAATAATATTCCTACGAGTATCCGCTGAGAAGCGATAACTAATAGATGCGTAAAGTCTGGCTTCCTCTCACGAAGCATCTTAAGTTTCCTCGCCGTCGTTCCAAGTTATTATGCAAAGTGTTTCATCCAAGTGCCAAGTCATTCGGGAATAGATAGAGCGAATCTATATATAGCATCAAACGCGATGGCAGTTTTAAAATTAAGAAAATTCTTAAATACGTAAGTATATGGAAAACCGATAACAGAAAAAAATCATAGACTACGATATCACGACGTAATCAATAAATCGATATCACGGTGTAATCAATAAATCGTGCATCGACAAATTTCGATTATCCTCAAAACTCCGTAAGCGTGATAAACAATTTAAATCTATGATAATCACTGGCTACGTAATACGAGTATCTATCCTGCATTAATTAACCAACTACCCTTAACTTTTCCCGTCTTTCCCTCAAAAACAATAAAATCATACCCCTGTTAGAGTAAAAATGTCGAAAAGCCGTTTTAACCCTAAAATGCCAATCAGGGTCCAGGAGACCCTGTGGGTTTCTGCATTTTTCACGTTTTCAAAAAGCCTCCCGTTTTTCGACGACTGACAGTTTCGAAAGGATTTACGAAAACTAATGTTTACATACGCTTTTTTATTTGTTATCTTGACGTATGAATTTAAAAAAATAATTAAGATCCAACAACCACAATCAAAATGGCAGCCAAAAATAGTGCAGGGTCTGTCAGACCCTTGATAGGTATCCACGTGTACAAAGAATACAATAGGCATTCTAGAGTCAAAGACGACTTCGAGAAGTCTTCAAACCAAATGACGTCTCCAAGTCGTCTTTAAGACGTCCTAAGGACATTCCTGCCAATAAGGCCACTACCCACATAGCACAAAGCATCTTAAGGATGTCTCTCGGACGTCCTATGGACGTATAGACGTTCTATGTTCATCCGACGAATGTTTTGTGCTATGTGAGTACAGTCCAAAAGTTAAACAGACAATGGCTCTCCCAATAAAAGAAAATTCGCAACTCGACTTTACTACAGATATAAACACACAGTAATAGCCAATCGATATTTAAATATCGATTAATCCAAAACCTCACGTAACCCCACTTGTCAAACTCATTCCTCAGTTCCGTTTACATGAAATTAACATCCACAAGCCAGTGGCAGTCTCATAGAAACACGTCCTGCAGTCACAACCGACAGCGCGACGGCTTCGTAATTCGCAATCGAATTTTATTATCACTCGCGTCTAGTTTCCACGGCAAAAGATAAGCGTCGCGCCGTTGAAAATAGAAAAAGCCACTATCCAGAGTGGCCCTGTTTCCTGGGGTAGCTCTACCACGGGAATCTGACGGTTGACTGGAGATTCACAGATGTGCGCCTTTAATTTAGAGTCGTGAAGCGCCCTCGACCTCGCACTAAGTCTATATATATACATATACGTATGTTATAACCAAAGCAGAAGTACCTACGTGGGTACCACTAGATCAGTATATCTATATATATGCATTAGGCATGAGCATACCACCCTGGGACAGTGTCACGTAATTGGCTGAAGCATCCCTTACGCCCTGTCACCTTTCCAGATCCTACCCTTACGTCAGAGAGTCTCATGACTCGCTGTATCCGCTGATAAACCTATAGACAGTCCTTCCGGTTGAGATGGAATCAAGGAACATCCATAGGAAAATTTATTATTGTTCATGGTTTGTTTTTTTGGTAAGGGTAATATATTGGAAATTAATGGAAAAGTATTTTGTTACCTTTGGCAAAATACTGTTAGTAGTGGGGAATTTTCTTACAGGCTTTCACTTCCGGTACGGATGAGTACTTTGGTCGACAAGTTCTTGTGCTTTGTGATTGTCACGTAATTGGCTAAGGCATCCCTTACGCCCTGTCACCCTTTCGGGTCCTACTCTTACGTCGGAGAGTCTCGTGACTCGCCATATCCGCTGATAAACTTATAGACAGTCCTTCCGGTTGAGATGGAATCAAGGAACATCCGTAGGAAAATTTATTATTGTTCGTGGTTTGTTTTTTGGTAAGGGTAATATATTGTAAATCCATGGAAATTAGTGGGAAACCATTTTGTTACCTTTGGCAAAACAAAGTAATGGGGAATTTTTTTATAGGCTTTCACTTCCGGTACGGATGAGTACTTTGGCCGACAAGTTCTTGTGAGCATGAAAAGGTACCTTAAGGATCGACGGTGTAAAATGTCAAGCAGTGACATAGCCATTTCATTCTTAAATTGTACACTGAGTATAGACAGTTGCGTAAGGCTGGATCCTCATTGTGGCGCACGGCCCTTTTGCACCCATGAGTGGAACAGAGAGCGAGAGAGAAAGGCGCGAGAGAGCGAGAGAGAAAGAAGCGAGAGAGCGAGAGAGAAACGAGCGAGAGGGCGCATCTTTCCCTCTCGCTCCCACTCATCGAAAACGTGGCGCAAAAATGCTGTGCGCCAATAGTGAGGATCCAGCTTAACTGCATTTACAGTAGTGAAATTCCCCATTTTTTATAAAATCGTCCCATCCTGTGTATCGATCCTTTATCATCTGCCTGGGACGAATAAATCGTACTAACGATAAATCACGGAATCGCGATCGCCGGTGACTATAAATTTCTCTAGTTCGATAGGGAACAACACTATGATTTCCTAGGAAGCATAAAGGATATATTGGGAGAAAATATAAACGACGCTTTGCGTCTTACAGTTTTCAGTGCTCTAGCCATTTGCGTGTAACAAGTGTCCTTGATTGTACCAGATACGGTGACTTACATAAAACGAGCAATTTGCGTTTATATAAAAGGATCGTTGCAAAGAGATCTTTGGCTGTGATCGCATCTTTCCCTTTCCTTCCTTTATCATCTGTCTGGGACGAATAAATCGTACTAACGATAAATCGTGGAATTGCGATCGCTGGTGACTATAAATTTCTCTAGTTCGATAGGGAACAACAGTATGATTTCCTAGGAAGCATAAAGGATATATTGGGAGAAAATATAAACGACGCTTTACGTCGGACAGTTTTCAGTGCTCTAGCCATTTGCTTGTAACGAGTGTACTTGATTCCCCCATGAAGATAATATATATTCGGATGTACCAGATACGACGACTTACATAAAACGAGCAATTTGCGTTTATATAAAAGGATCGTTACAAAGAGATCTATGGCCGTGATCGAGGAATACCATTAAACCCCAAGATAAGCACCGATGTACAAGCAGAATTATCCTCATTACCGTGAGTAATATAAATATTTCATATCCTTATAATCCTTATAATCCTCCAGTCTTCCTAACTGATCTTAGCTTTTTTTAAGAACGGTATAAGAAGAGACTCAAGGATCGATCGAAGATCCAGAAATCTCCTTATACCCCTTTGAATTAATTTTTCATGAGAATCCTATTAGACTCAATGCCAAGTTAAAAGTGTTAAAATGTCAAAGTAATTCTGACAGCGGTATACCACAGCTGTTATACTCCTAATCAGAGTATTAGGATATGCTTGCAGTGTTCTCATTGATAAGGAACATGGGACAATGACAGGATCCAATCTTCTTAACTGATCTTAACTTTTTCTAAGAACGGTATAAGAAGAGACTCAAGAATCGATCAAAGATCCAGAAATCTCCTTATACCCCTTTGAATTAATTTTTCATGAGAATCCTATTAGACTCAATGCCAAGTTAAAAGTATTAAAATGTCAAAGTAATTCTGACAGCGATATACCACAGCTGTTATACTCCCAATCAGAGTATTAGGATATGCTTGGAGTGTTATCTCATTGATAAGGAACATGGGACAATGACAGGATCCAGAATCCAGGATCAACCTAAAATTTAAGAATCAATAATCATACGTACCCATGTCATCGATTATCGGCGCCATTCTCAGGGTGACGCCGACCAGTAGAAGTGACATGGCGAGGAGTAAACAAGCAGTAGCAACAATGGTCCATCGCGCTCTAGGAGGCAATTCCTCAGGATCCCCAAGTTCCTCCTCGACGCCCTCAGGCTCGACTCTTCGTCGTTTCCGCTTTCTCCGTGGTCGATGATAACGTTCGGCAGCCTCAGCTCTTTTCTCAGGACCGCCTTGACTCTCCTCGTCCTCGAACTCCTCGTCGAGATTGAGCGCGACGTAGTCGTCCTCGTCGTAATGGATCTTTCTGCACGAGTAAGAAGAAGAAGAACGTCAGGAAGTCAGAGGTGAAAAGCATTTTCATGTACGCGACAGACGGGATATTCGAAGCCGTGACGTCGGGACGGCCTCGAGGATTTCTTTGTGGCGTCGACTGTACGCGTAGACAAAATAAATAAATATATATATACCCAGTCTTGTAACTCAACTTCGAGACGACGCTGATATAGGCGTCTTGCGTCTCGACGTCTCTGAATACTACCTAACGGTGAATGCCGTGACTGTTTTACCAACGGTCGGTTAGGTAGAGCACCGCGACGACAATGGGTTTTCAGTCCGTTTTCAACGGTTGCGAAACTTTGCCAGCTCGCGAACAATGCCGTCGTGCAAATCAATACTCTGGCGACTATCGTGTATCCTTTATGCCAGTACAGCAGCTGTATAGTTAATATTCAGTGGTTTCTAGTAGGCAAAGTAGTCTCTTAGTATTGTCTAGGAGTTCTTGTCTTCCGTTCGCGCGGTGATAGGTTTCAATATGGCGGGAAATTTGAATACTTACTAAACCAGTTAAGTCTGATTTCTGTTCTTTGAAGTGAGAGGGAGCCTTAATGCTTCTCAGAGAATTTCCAATTCGATCTAATTATTACTTGTGCCTATGTTGGTACTTGTAGCCACTTTTGGGTATCTTGTAAGTTAGGTAGAGTTCCTTATGTAACGGGTGGGTTGGTAATACGTGACTGTAGAATTATTTACTTCTCTGTTGGACTGTTCAGAGAATTCTTTTTTTTTTCTGTATCTTGCTGTGCACAGTGCAGTATGTATGCGTCTGCGAGATTGCATCGAAATTGAATTTTAAAAAGGATGCTTTACATTGAGGGATTTGCGAGGAGATAAGAAGTATTGATAAATCGATGGAATGATATAAATATCGAAGATTCTCAACTGAAAAATATATCGTGCTTGTCGACTGCAGCGAAGCATCTGGGATTTTCTTTATACAGGGTGGTTATAGAGTAACCTTCCTACCCTAGTAGAAATTCCATTATGTGAATCGAGGGTACGTCGGGGTCCTATTTAGTTTGAGATTTGTAATTTATTCATTTTAATCGATTAAAACTTTGAACGCCTTTTTTCCAAAATACCTTTTTCAAAATCCGTGTCCGCGATATCTCGAATGCGATTCGTCCGATTTAGTTGAAATTTTGAAACGATCATTTCGAGTATATTTATTAATCCTCGACGATCGCACTTTTTCAAAATTTTTAGCTGGTTTTATATAAAGCTAGAAATAAAGTAAAAAAAAAATTGATCTTCAACTTCAAATGACAAAATTTTTGTTTATAACTTTAAAAAATTTGAATCGACGAGATTTACTATTAGATTTTCAGAAACTATTCGAATTTTATGTTTCAAATGTCCCGGCTGCCAAGCACAGTGCCACCTGCTGTCCATTCGTTTACTTCAATATTGTTTACATAATAAAAATACAAAATGCACACAAACATTAGCACTTTACAATGTAATAAACATTTTGTTAAAAAAATTAGTTTTCGAAAAGAATTCCCCATTTTGATCCTACTTTTAGATCGTCTACACTGACGCGCCCCCTTAATATATTCGAGTGTACTCAAAAGATCTAAATAACGTAGACTTTTGAAAATAGCAATAATTTTTGGATAATAAAATTTCGAAAAGCACAATTGTAACACGTGAATTGTAGGTGCATCTGTGAAACTGCAAAAGCCACTTCCGGAATGCAAAGAATTTAACTAGCGCTAATTGAAAATATTTGTGCTAGAAATCACTGGATCTAGTTAAACCGAGCGGAATTAGATTTCAAGAGTTTTCACCTGCCAAAATTTTATTCGCGTGGAGTATCTCGCAAATATATTTTCAAACCCATGCGAAATAAAGTTGTTTAACAAAATTTTGTTAATTGCATTTTCCCCGTACATATTAACTATTTACGGGATAACTGTATTGAATTAAAGGAAACGTATATAAATAGCCGAACAGTCAGTTAAGAGGACATTGTCGATTATGCGGCGTTCGCAACAGCACACTAACATATTTTTTTCTAAAAAAAACCTTAGGACATTTAGCATTGGAGTTCTAAGCCATTTTAACCTAGCGTAGCCATTGCCAAGTCCATCAAAGCAACGGGTGTGCCTGGGATTAAAAAATTTTGAAAAATCCGTTGTGAGCGCCGCTTTATGGTTTTCGAAGTAGGGGTTGCGTAAAAAAATTGTTGAGGACGATCCTCAAAACAACCAAGTTCTCTCAAAGCTGCCAATCCATAAATTAAAAGTTATCAGAACCGACCTCTCATATGTATATACGTCTAAAAAGTATTTAATTAATGTACGTCTATAGAAAAGATGAATAAGTAATTAATAAAGTGCTACTCACAGTTGCGCTGCACTCTGGGAAAAGCAGCAGGCGCTACGATGGAGTTTTGGATATTCGCAGGAATCGCTGAAAGCCTCTCTGGCTCTCTCAAAATTGATCAGAGCAAGTTCCTGATCCCCGTCTATCCCGGAAAGATCCAGCCCAGTCTGAAGACCTCCATGAAGGTCCTGAACGACTCTGCGAACCACTTGGGGACTCTTGGAGTGTCTACGCCGCTTCCTGGGACTCCGAGGATTCTCCGAAGGCCTCCGTCGCGCTTTACCTATTTTCCAAAAAAAAGGGAGAACACTTTCGTCATTATAATTATATAACGTAGTAACGCAGTCGAACTAATCTATTTTTGAAGATAATTCAACGATAGCAACCGGGACTGATAAGGTTTCGAAGATCAAGGGGTGAGAAAAAAGATGAAGAACCCTGGTCCAAGTGATAGCAAAGATGATTAGCCGTCCGTGCGTCAACTAAATTTTTTACGAGCGTCCCATAAAACATTATGGATCCTCGTCCAATTGGCTATGAAAAATTACGTCGCTATACCGAATACCGGAAGTCCGTAACTCGTCGACCTTTGATCTTTGCGTCGAGTAGATTCGATAGACCGGAAGAGTCAAATGATACTTGGGCAATGCTGCAATGGCACAAAGTAAATATACTTTGCGATCGAAAGCCGCGTACAACGTGTTTTACCAACTGATGCGAAAGGTTGAAAACGAAGTTAATTCGAGCAGGGACAAAACTGACTTCCGGTTGGGCAGATTAAAAGTGCCCAAATATGATTTCCGTGACGATATCGACAGTACCGGAAGTTGACGGATCCTCATGTAAATTCTATGATGTCCATAACTGATGAAAAATGTTGAAAACGAAGTTAATTCGAGCAGGAACAAAACTGACTTCCGGTTGGGCAGATTGAAAGTGCCCAAATATGATCTCCGTGAGGATATCGACAGTACCGGAAGTTCACGGATCCTCATGTAAATTCTATGATGTCCATAACTGATGAAAAACGTTGAAAACAAAGTTAATTCGAGCAGGGACAAAACTGACTTCCGGTTGGGCAGATTAAAAGTGCCCAAATATGATCTCCGTGACGATATCGCCAGTACCGGAAGTTCACGGATCCTCATGTAAATTCTATGCAATCGCTTTAACAGACCAGAACGATTCTCTGTGTACGATTTGCCTGGGTGATAAAATAGTATGTATATAGATACAAGTCGTGTGCAACTGGTCGCAGTTGAATTGGCTGTGGCAGATGCGACAGAAGGGGTTAAAAATAATTGAAAAGTCAGTGCTTCCATAAATTAATCAATTAAAGAAATTATCATACGGAAAACGCGTGATCGTAAAGTTTAACGTTAATTTAGCAAAGAGCTTTCTGCCTTAATAAGAAAACTGTCATCACTATAAAAGCACTTTAGGAAAAAAAAAGAAAAGAAAGTTCTTCTGCCACGCGGTAAAAGTCCCCAGGAAAAAAAAAATGCTCTAGCTACTAAAAAAAGGAGTAACAAAAAAACAAAGGGGGGGTAGTGGTAGCTTGTTTACCCGGACGTTGTTTACGATGATTATGCACAGTAGGATCCTCGATGTAATCACCGCAAGGAGCAGAATCGTGGCGCCGATGACGATGATCCTCCCGTTTCCTTCTGTCGTGCCGGTGATGCTCAGCATGCGGATGCTCTTCGTGCTGACGGTGCTGATGCTGATGATGATGATGATGGTGATGATGATGATGATTCTGCGATGAAGAGGCCGTCGACGAGGACGTAAGCCGAGGTCGTCGTGGACTAGGTGGTGCACTGCCTGAACGTCGACCTGTCGTCGAAGAAGCCTTCATAGCCTCAACCTTCGTTTCCACGAGAGCCGCCAGAACGGCCTCGAGACGTACCACCTCGACGCCGCTTGCTGCATCTTCCGTGGAAACTGCCTTGTCCGCCACATCGGAACTCGACGGCATTACCGTCATTTCTTACGTTCACGACTTGACGTCAGTCGTCACTCGTCACACGTCAC